>OX439480.2:15327584-15561699 GCA_949320105.2 Crepidodera aurea
GGTCATTGCTGCATATAGAACAGCGCCTTATACTTAACATAAAGAGATGGGTGGACTGCAAACATAGGGCCGGGAATTATTATTTGACCCAGGTACTATCGGGTCATGGGCGCTTTCGCATTTATACTAAGAGAATCGGCAAAACGGACGACAACTGCGCTTACTGCAACGAAGTCGACAGCCTGGAGCACACACTATTCAAGTGTCCAAGATGGGAAGGTGCCAGAGCCAGGTTAAGAACGGAGATAGACCCTGTAGATGGAAAGAAACAACCTAGTCACTAAAATGATTGAGAAACGAAGCAACTGGAGCACGGTGTGCGCAACCGTCGCGAAGATCATGTGGGAAAAGGAGGCAAAGGAGCGCGAGAGAGAAGCAAGATAAGACCAGCAGCACCACGATGATAAAGCCCACAAGCAAGTGTCTGAGTGCTGCAGGAGGCGAGAAGAAGGGGTGGTTTTAGCAGGTAGGCTACACACCTTGGACATATTCCTAGAAGTCTTTCGAAAATTACCACCTCCAAAAAAAAGCCCTTAATAACCATAAATGTATAACAATAAACATTGAAGTAATCTTAAAACAGAAGTACATAGCTTAATAGCTTCATTCCCAGAAATGACACGGAGCCAACTTACCTACGACTCTTTTATAATTAAGGTTTAATTGAAGATAGAATGAGAGAGTTTCTGGGGTACATATAAATGCCACCTCGTAGAAAAAATACATTTATAATTTTCATTTATATAAATATCGAGAAAATATATCGTTTATAGCCGATTATATAACAAAGCAGATAGTAAATTAAATAGTCTGTTGAAAATTTATACCTTTACTACACCAAACCATAACGTAGTTTTTGCGAGAACGAACATTCAGAAAAATAAACAGTGACCTGCGTTCAGTGCTCCATAATGCAGTTACCGAAATAATAATGTTCACAATCTTTTGTTTATTTTCCACTTGCAATAAACTTTATCAACATTACGTAAAAACACGAAGTTCAAAATAGAATTTAGAGCATACAAAAATAGGTATGCACCAGACAAATAATTTTTCTGTTTTTCAACAAGGTTTAATATTGTAATTTTGGAAATCGTAAACGATTGAAGGAGGGTTGGATGATAATAAAATTACGTACAATAAGCTTAAAAGTTATAAAGATTTACGAAAATCTTAATAATGACCTTCTTGGGCATACATTTTGAAGCAGAGTCTATGGATAGAGCATGTCCTGGATCAATTAGAAGATGTTGTCTTCTGTCAGTCATATAAAACAATCCAAAATTCGACTGAGTTGCTTGCTCCTGTCAAAACCAATCAATATATTAAAATGCGGTCGTCATCAAAACATGTCTACATCATTCCTTAATATTGTCTTTAAAAACTAAACATCTACAGCTGTTATTTTTATAGTAGGTAGATCTAAACTTTAACATTGTCGCCTTTGTCTGTCAAAACATTATTGATATTAACCACCGAAATATTCTGCAAAAATACTTTACGAATAGTAAACAATTTCTGTAAATTCTTTTACAATAAAATACAAAAATTTATAATAGTACTTTACCCATATTTCCCGTCAATTATTTTATGAGAACGCTGAGTTCATTGTGAACAAAGGCAAAGCAAAGTGCTTATACGCCTTCCGAATTTTATATGTAAACAAATGGCTTCTAAAACAATGAGTGTTTCTACAACAAGCGCTTGCTCTAAACGCCTTTATTTCTAACAAGTTTCTCTTGCGAATATTGGCTACCCATGTACCTCAATAGGGCATATGTGCGCAAAATATACATTCTGGTTAAAGGTGAAATATTTTTCACTACAACCAATTTTCTTTCAAAGTCTTACTCGAAAAAGTCTGTATGTTTTTCCAACATATAATTTACTATATTTACATGAAATAATGTTGGACACTGGCTAAAATCTAATAAAATAAAATTACTAAATAAAATTCAAATTGTATAATTATTAAACGCATCCACGCCACTGAATTAAAAGTCATGCACGATTTGGCATTGACTTCAAGCTATAGCGGGTTAAATGCGCAGTTACAACTCTTTTCTGCATCGAATTCCAATGTATTACGGGAAGTAAAAAAATTGCTCTAAAATAACGCATTTCATCATCCCATCTACCCACACACATAAAAACATTGAGTTATGGAATTTCGCGGGAATATTTCTTGCCGAGGCTACACTGTAAAAAATAGGGTGAAAATTACATTAAACTTGTCTAAAAAAACATTATTTTTAACGTATTTTTAAGTTATAAAATAAAATACGTTGTATTTAACGATATTTTAATAATTATAATAATTGTGGAATATTACACGTAAATTATCGTAATTTTTCCATATTTCGTTTTCCGAAAGCTCACGATATATCAGCAAATGAGCGAGTACTATCTTGGTCATGGGAATTTAAGTGACGTCAGTTCACCCTGTACCACTAGCTTGCGGCCATTTTTTCAATCTTTTTGGCAATGCAAGGCAAACTCTGGTTAGGCCTCTCCATTTTCAAATCAATGTAATTTGTTTTTTATAATTTGTGCTTCTAGGGGCGCTTAAAGTAAGCGACAGGTGTTTAAACAGTAGTAATCGTGTTAGGTGTGATTTATAATAAAAAAACGTAGGTACTAAACGTAAGATTGATTAGAGTACCACATGATTTTTTCTATAAAGTATGGTAATGTTAAGCCACTATATACACTCATAATTGTTCATATTTTAATAACAGCATTTTGTCTTTCCTCTGCCGAGAAAAGAACATTTTGTACTTTCAATTATTATACCCAATAAAAAATCACTGCTCACCCTTCAATCTTCTTTAATACGATTTATTATTAGCGGTTAACATGACATTAAATTTTTTATATAACACCTTTGTAGTAGCTTTAACATGACACGTTAAATATATTCTACCTGCGTTGACAAATATCTTTTATCTTTTTTATATTTTCTTTTATCAAAACCAATATAAAAAAAGTAATATGATAGAGGCGGTTCGGTTATCCCTATCCCGTCAGATTGCCCCGAGAGCGTACAGCATGGTTGATTAATTCCCATATTTATTGCTCTACCTTTTTATTACAAGGCTTATAACATAATAGAATTTTCTTTTTATTTGTTTGTAGATCATGAGTTTAGACAAGGATTTATGTTCATTGAAATTGAGTCATTTTTAAAGAAGGATAAAAACGCGGAGCTTTTATTTCCACGCCGTGAAATATTGTGACGCGGCAATTGTAGAAACAAAAAGACACGAACCGTTTCATATGCAAACCCTTAGAGTACGGCTGATGAAACACGCGTTAAGGTAGATGTAAAGTGATACGTTTTATCGCAATAGATTTCGGGAATAAATGGATATAGAGTCGTTTGAATAAATTACTTTAAAGATACAACCGTAACCTGCAATTTATCTAGTTTATGTTTGATTGATATGGATCCCCGAAACACGATACTCCAAATGATTGATGCGTGCATACATAAAACGTTATGGATTGTTTTAACACTAAATAACAAAATGTCCGATTTGAAAAGAATTGAACCGCCAGCATTCTGGGAATTTCTTTATGTTAAAAACTATAAGAAAACGATGAGGTCAGATCTGGCTAATATTTCCATAACAAGGAACTGGTAAAAGACCGAAGAAGGAGTCAGAGCCGGATTATATGAGAAAATCAAGGAAAATCATCCCAGTGTACTTGTCAAAAGACACCACAGTATTTCAAGAGGAAATAGCAGCGATACACCTCTGTATTGGAGAAATAAACAGACAAGATAGCATAGGTCAGTTCGAAGTAAACTACAAACTTGTTTGGGACTGTACCTGTGCACTGAATCAACTAGCAAACGGCAAGAAATGGGTAGTGAGAACAATTCCCAGGACAGAGACAGTTAAAAACGTTTCTCAAGAAATCATCTCTACACTCACGACACTGAGAAATAACAGAACGACCGTAAAATCAATAGTAGGCATGCTTACAGGACACTATGAACTCAATAAATATATGAAAAACATAGGTCTGGTGCACATTCAGGTGTTGCCAGTCAGGCGAAGAAACCTCCAGCCATATCCTATTGCGACTGCGAAGGAATAGCAAGGACAAGGTTTTCACAGAAAGGAACGCAATAACCAGAAAGCTACGTTGAAGAGCCATTGTCTGGGATCCTAAATGTTTAATTTCCGTTCAAATTAAACAATTATTAATTGCACAATTCATTGCACAAATGCCCAAACGTTCTCTGACAAATTTTGAGTCTGCCTCTTAGTACGGCAAATTAATGTGTGTTTAACTTCTAACCAATTCACAGCTCCGTTGCTACAATGAAACGTATTTTTTTGTACAAATTTTCCGGGATATTGTATGCCCATATTTTCTCTGACAAACTCAAACTGCTCCAATAGTGCAGCAAAATTAGTGTGTGTTTGATTATTCAGCAAATCACATCTCCGTTCAATGTAACGTAAAATTATTTCATTTCACACACATACTTAAAAAGGACGACACTCGCTCAAGTCATCTAACTATCAAGACCTGTAAAGGTCTCATTGGAAATAGGCCTCAGTGCCACCCATTTTCATATCTACCTATCTACCTATCCATATCAAGGATACGTGTTGGCTCTCAGTGCAAAGCATAGCTGAGCTGCGGTTTGATAACGTTCTCATCACCATAATCAAACGTTTATCGTTGTCAGCGTTTAGAGGGAAGGGCCAAATATTTTAGGATGGCGTGTAGCGGGTAGATACTCATCTATGATCATGATAGATCACAGGTCTACTTCAGGGATTCACCCTTGGTTTATCTCCCAATACCACACTTCGTCTAACCACACCCATATTTCCTTCCTTTCTAATACTCCTACCCCTCTTTGGAAAGCAATGGGAACCTCCCAAAGAGTAACTTTCTCCCGAGAGAATGACATGGCTTTCCTCTATGAGATCACTACCTTTCTGTCAAGAAGGAAAGACGAAGAATAGAAGAAACAAGGTTCACAAAATTCAAAACTTCGTCTCGTATCTTGAATAACGTAGACTAAATATTCAAAAAAATCGTTGCCAGAAGTGCCCCAACGTATAAATTTGGTATTATTGCACTTTTATATGAATGGTTTTTTTAGTTTTCAAGTGAAACTGTTTATTCTCAATATTTTGTATCGCAAATATATAATTTTATTCAACGCCAGCTTTAAAATTCCTTTATTTAAATTCGTTGTGGCTTGAAAGTTAATACTGCCCACCGAATTAGTCTATTAACACGTAAAATATTCCAAATCGTAAAACACAAAATTACGAAGTTGTACAAATTCAGCAGCTTTGCGAATATTTCCTCGCTCGATGAAGCAAAACTTTTCACACGAATTATGTAAATAAATGTATTTTCAAACGGAATCATTTCGAAATCTACCTTGTTGTTTCGAATAAACGAAATTAATATCGAACTCGGTAATTCGTATTAATAAATACGACTAACCCAAGCAAAATTATGTATAAGACGCTTTTACTTTTCACTCTGACGTCTGTTTTCGGTAACGGGTTTGGGGTATTTTCCTTTGGGAAAATCTAAATAAATTTATTCATGACCATAATGCTGCCAATCACGTCTTACGTCTGAGATATGAGAAAATTAATGGGTTCGAGGTCAGACGGATTTTATTCAAAAAACAATTCAACGGCTTATAGAGAAGTGTTTGAATCTGACAATTTTTTTCATCAAATCGGCTAAGAAATTTATGGTTTTTCTGATGAAAGCAAGTTATGTTTTATAGTAAATAATGTTTACCTATGCTTCAATATATAGCTCATTACGTACGGTAAACAAATCGCACGGATTTGGTAAACAAAACGCACAGTTTATACGTAAAAGTAAGCTGATCATTTAATAATTCGCAAGTAAGTAGAGATTGCTGTCAAAATCAATATAAAATTGAAAGACAAATAAGTTCTAATCAATGATTATAAGAAACAATGTTTAAAAAGGAATACCTACATTTTCAATATGTGAAGTGATAGTGAGGCGATAATCTATTGGATTTGAAGAGAAATTTGTAAAATTGTTTGAAATAAAATTGTTCAAAAAATCTAAAGATACAATAAAATAATTTAAAGAAATTAAGTAACCTGTCATAAGTCCAGACTATTTGGCACACTGTATATGACCGTAGATAAAGTATTGCGTATTCTAAAGCAATTACGCACTCATGGAATTACGCACTCATGGAATTACGCACTCATGGAATTACGCACTCATGAAATAACGCACTCATGGAATTACGCACTCATAGAATTACGCATTCATGGAATTATGCACTCATGGAATTACGCACTCATGGAATTATGCACTCATGGAATTACGCACTCATGGAATTACGCACTCATGGAATTACGCACTCATGGAATTACGCACTCATGGAATTACGCACTCATGGAATTACGCACTCGCCGCTACGCGACTTGATGCGCAATTTTTCTATTCGTGCGTAATATGCTTGTTCGGGGTTATGGGTTTTTTAGGTTAAGTTAGGTTAGGTTAGGTATTTATTGTCAGCTTTACGGGCATGTTTATTTGAGTAGACGGATTCATTCTTATCACAAAGGAAAATCTTGTAGACTTCTATCCATTTCTAATACTGGAAGGAACATTGGACCGCAAATGGCTAGATTTAGTGCTGCTTGATGTAGTTTTTCATTATTTATTTATGTAATAGAATGAACATTTTTTTCAAATGCGGTCAACTTTATATAAACGAGTTGAATTTTTGACCCAAGGGCTTCACTTAAAACTAGTTAGTTTCTACTTAGTTTTAATCTTATTTCAAGTTTTCTAAAGTGTTTCGGAAACTTAATACTCCAACTCTGCAGGAAACAGAATGAAAGTTGCTATAACTCCCTTACCAATTATGGCAACGACATTAACTTTTAAAGGGGAAAGTGGTCAAATTTGATATACGTACTTTTGTAAAAGTAGCAAAAAAAAAGGACGCGTATCGTACGAGTGCTAAGCAATACAGCGTGTTCAAATCAAGATATTCTACATAAAAATATTTATTACTACATACTACATACTTCACATTTATGACGTAATATTTTCATTTGTTGCGATGTTGCCAGTTTATCTTTTAAATATGTTCTGTTTGGTTAGGGTGTCGATACACTACCCCCTTCCGCTGCCCAACCGTAAACGATGTCTCAACGATTAGAGCAGTTCCTCAAGTCCTATTGCTTTACTAATCCGAGTTTCCTTAGGTGCGCTCTCAACCGGCAGTGCCTTCTTAGGATTCCCATGAGCTTGTTTTTACTTTTGCTAGTACAGTCGTCTGATATCTTCTGGTTGTACCAGTAGTGTCTTGGTCTGCCCATTCCTTGTCGTCCTATCCAGTATTGGGATCTTTTGTTGTTTACTTCTCTTTCAAGTGGTGGTGCTTATTCCGCCGAAGGGTTCAGACCCTTTTTTGGCCAGTACGTTTGCTATTTCATTACCCTACACTCCAGTGTGTCCTGTAACCCATAGAAGGGTAACAGTGTTATTCTTGCATAGTTCATTTAGTTTCTATAGGCACTCCCAAACCATCTTGGAGTTGTTACCAGTGAGTTCAAAGCATTAATGACTGCTTGGCTGTCTGACGTGATGATGATCTCTTGTCTGCGAAATTTTCTATATTGCACTGGACACATTTTGCGATGGCGTAGATTTCATCTTGGAAAATGCTCGGTGATGAGCCTAGACTTTCCAAATAATTGGTCCCAGGCACATATACTTCTATTCCTGTTCCTTTTGTTGTACTGGATCCATCTGTGTACCATTTAATGGTACTTCTCTTCAGTTTTGGAATGTTCTCTTTGACCCATTCGCTTTTGGTACTTAGCTTTGTGTTTAATTCTTTCACAAAGTTAAACTTCTTTGTCATCTCATCTTGGGGCATATCCCACGTTTGGTGATTTTCCTTATGGCTATACTCTCCACCACTGTATGGAGAGGTGTAAGGTTTATGATTTTCTCTATTGGTGACAATTTGCGATGTTTTGTTTGGAATAAAAAAGTCATTGCAGAAAAAATTACTCGTCCTACGGACTCGTAATTTTTTCAGACGCAGTTTTTTCGTTAAATTGCCATGTCAAGTTTACTTCGACAAAAAAAAAGCTCTCGTGTAATTATAAGTGAAAAAAAAATCAATTTAGTTTTATTTATTTTAGAAACTTGTTTTGGCATAGAAAATACAAAAATTAATCAAACTTGAATCCTTTCAAGATGGCGACGATGTCACGAAACCATTCTAGTAAGAAAATCACAATAGCCGCCATTAAATGTCACTGCTGATTGTTTCCTATGCCGTGCCAGACGTTTCTATTTTAAAATGAAAGAAATAAAATAAAAAATTGTTGAACGTGATAAGCATTCGAGTTTCCTGTTATCATTATAAATAAAATGAATCGCGCAATTCTTTTTACGACACATGAACACACGATAACTATAACCGGACTTAAAGTACACACAGTAAATTGTATTTTTTTTCCATTTTTCAGACAATGAAATGAACACAAGAAAGTATCCCGTGATGGTTTTCATAAGTGGGGAATCCTTTGAGTGGAATTCCGGCAATCCTTATGACGGCAGCGTCCTTGCAGCATATGGAAACGTGATAGTGGTTACAATAAATTTCCGGCTTGGAATCTTAGGTAATCTAATCTGGTTATATATTAGCAAATTCTAGTAAGGTAACGAGTATACACTTCTGCTTGTCGCTATGTTTATTGTCAACCCAACTCATATTAAGCAATTAAGGTAATCGGGTTACAGTTTGGTTTCAAATTCTAAACAATTATTATTCGAAAATTGTAGTTTTATGAGTGAATTATATCAAAGAATTAAAAAAAATAACAAATTTGACTGACCTTTTAAATAATATATCAGTCTACACTTTCTTGAAGCGTTTGAAGTTTTAAGTTCGAATGAAAATTGTTCCATAATCTTAGGTTTTTGAGATATACTAACCTACCTTTGGAAAAACACGGCTTTTTGCTATATTTGAGGTTGTGTTACATCACGAGGTTTTGCTTCGCAACTGTGCTAACATCTACCAGCAAATTTAATAAATGAAAACCAGCATGTTGCGTTGTTAAAACTCAGTTTTGCTAATAGATGGTAGCATGGTTGATTGGAAACTTCTTAAACTTATTTCATAGCTGCTGAAAACTATCAGTAGAAGAGACTATACATACAGGGTGAGTCACGAGGAACTTTACATACTTCTACCAAAAGCAGAGGCACCTTAGGGGATTACCAAATGACCATTAAAAAATGTCTTCTGTTTTCTTTAATAATGTACAGAGCAATTTTTGGATTTGGACCAAAAAAATGTTTGTGTCTCATTTTTTGGTAAAAGTGTGTATTGGTGTTTAGCACTTTACTGACATATTTAGAACTAAAAAATTCCAGGGCCGGCTTCGCGAAAATTTGTTGAATTGCTATAATTGCAATAATTCACCAGAGGACATAAATAGACAGTTATACCTGGATATCTGAAATTTAAGGCAAGATTTTTGGTGATAATGAAATATCTTACTGTATAATAATGTTTAGTAATTGTAAAGAAATCTTTAAAATAAACAATAACGACACACACTGTATTCCAGTATAGTAAATACCAGAATATGAATCAATTTACAGGACAGGATTTAAAAATCTGACATATCTGGTTCAAAAATTCACCCTGTATGTAACTTTTTCTACCCGCAATGGACTGAAATTAGATTGAAAATGTTTGCATTAACCTATGGTCTATTTTTATGCATGAGAGAGTAATAAAACAGCATTTTTAATACAAAACTTAGTACGGTCATTTTAAATATTTTTACGGAATAATCTAAATATTTCCTAAAATTGTCATAAATGTACCTGAGCTAATACAAGTTTTGCGTCTTTTATTGGTCTTTTATAACCATAAGCTGTACAGAACAATAGAAAAAGGTTTAGACAGGCCAAAAGCCCTGTGTATTAAAGATAACATAGCCGTATCTTAAGATTATTTTCAATAAGTACCTATTTGCCAATTTTGTTTTATTTTAATTCCAACAATTTCTTACAGTAATCGAATTATAAGTAGATAAATCCCTTAGTAAGGAAGTCCAGTTGTGTATTCTTGACAGCTTACTAAATGTCGTTTAGTTGCAACATGCAAGGTGCAGTGTGCAGTCTATTGTGAATTCTAGTGTGATCATGGAAAATTTGGAAGTACCGCGTAAACGACAAAAAATCGGTCCTTTAACAGTTAATGAAAAAACATTAATATTTAATTGTTTTAAATCATTTACAGACAAACATTTATGTAAAAGTGTTGATGACACAGTGGAATTAGTTAGTAGTACGCTTGGTGTTGGGAAATCTACGATTTACAGAGTTGTTAAAGAAGAGAAATGTGGCGAATTTCAAACAGCACGTAAAGCTCCAGGAAAACAAAAATTTCAAATAGAAAATCATTTGAAAGAAAGACTTCGAAGGAAAGTGCATACGTTCTTCTTTAGAAAAGAATTTCCGACAGTAGACAAAGTTCTTGCCACGGTTCGAGATGATAAGGATTACCCTGAAATGAGTCGAAGCACACTATGGAAACTTTTAAAAGAAATATGTTTTCTATGGAAAAAGCATTCCAGAAAGTCTATTTTAATAGAAAGAAGCGATATTGTAGTATGGAGAAGAAATTACCTAAGGACTATAAAAGAAATGAGAAACCAAAGAAGAAATATATTTTATTTAGATGAAACATGGATCAACGAGGGACATACATAAAATAAATTTTGGCAAGATGAAACTGTTACAAGTCGAAGACAGGCTTTTTTAAATAATTTATCTACTGGTTTAAATCCACCATCAGGAAAGGGGCGCAGACTGATAATAGTACACATCGGTAGTTCAAACGGTTTTGTTAAAGGTGGTTTATTGACTTTTGAATCTACTCGTACCGGTGACTACCATGAGGACATGAATGCTGATGTCTTTAAAGAGTGGTTCGAACAAATGATAGATCTTCTTCCTCAGAACTGTATAATAGTAATGGATAATGCAAGTTATCACTCGAGACTTACAGAAAAAATGCCCACAACCAAGTGGTTAAAAAAAGATTTACAGAATTGGCTAAATTCAAAGAATATTAAGTTCCATCCCGGTTCTGTGAGAAGAGAACTGTATCATTTGTGTTCCCTTCATAAAGAGAAATTAAAAAAATATGAAATTGATGAAATTGCAAAAAATCGTGGGATGACGGTGGTTAGATCACCACCATATCATTGCGAAGTAAACCCGATTGAACTGATATGGGCACAGATAAAGGGAGAAGTTTCAGGAAAAAATAATTCTTTTAAAATGAGTTGTTTTTGGAGGCTGTTAATAATGTGAAGCCTGACAACTAGGAAAAGGCAGTAAATCATACGATTAAAGAAGAAGAGAAAATGTGGAAGTTGGACAATATTACTGATGAAATGATCGAGCCACTCATTGTAAATATTGGTTGCGACAGTTCATCTTCTGATTTCCATTCTGATTTGGATTTGTAGGTAAGAAGTAGTTTTTATATTAAAATTATTATTTATGAACGTAACGTTGTTTAAAAGTCAAAGTTTAAACCCTTATACCTACATAACCCATTTGACACAATATTCTTAACATACCTTGTGGAAAAATAAAATATTTTAGAAAAAATTGCACTTTTTTACCTTCAGCTGTTTAGAAGTTATAAGCAGGTTAATTAGGTGAAAATATAAGTGTACACCCGATATATTTATTATATTTATACAAAGGTTATTTCATACGAAAATACTCGAGGTATAACTTCACAAAATATTTTAACTGTCTACTAAAAGAAGTGGTACGCCTATGGATTACGAACGCTTTATTATTTTAATACTCTCTCATACATAAAAATATACTATAGTTTTGTATTATTAAATTAACAACCCCAAGAAATGTTTATTCATAAATTAAGAAATAAAATAAATAACAATAACCAAAGACAAAACAGTTTTAACAATGCGGAACAAAGTAAAAAACAATTTAATAAACATTACGATTTTAAAAGATGTTCAAAATGAAATCCATTTGCCTCAATACACTTTTCTTGGGGAATGTTTAAATGTGTAATGGACTTTCTTATTGTCAATGGGTTATTTCCGATATGTAATACATATTGCAGTAGGCTGTGACAATTTGACATGCTCGTGGTTGAAATTGTTTGTGTAATTTGACATTAGATCTTAGTTTGTGTTTTAATAATTAATAAGTCAATTACGTTCGGTATTCATCGGGTGTTTTTCTTAAAAAATGCCAAATCATTTTTCAAATGCCGAATACGCTGATATTATTTTTGTTTATGGCTTTTGTAATGGTAACGGTAGGGATGCCGCAAGAGAGTATGAAAGGGGATTTCCTCAACGCCGAATACCCAGTCATCCAACGCTCGGATCAGTTTTTAATTTCTTGAAAAACAATGGTACCTTCCCTAAAACAAAATCAGAACGAAATGTAGAGTAAAGTAGGAGTACAATTAGGTGTTTCCCAGTCCAAAGTAAGTAGGGTGTTGCGAAAAAATAACTTACATCTGTACCACATACAATTAGTTCAACGGTTACATCCTGGAGATGAAATACACCGCCTAGCATTTTCAAGGTGAGTTGCGAATCACCGACTTGTATTGTACAGAACTTTATTCACCGATGAAGCACAATTTACCAGAGATGGAATAAATAATTCGCGAAATTCGCACGTATGGGCTGAAGAGAATATCGCTCGCAACAAAGATTCTCTGTAAATGTCTGGATCATTTAATAGGACCCCATTTTTTTGATGGTACACTAACAGGGCATTTAAATTTTTTGCAGAATATCTTACCCAATCTACTTGCTAATGTGGGCCTACTAGGGATCTACTTTCAGCATGATGGTGCATCACCATTTATGGAAACCGATGCATAGGACGAAGAGGTCCTATTTCATGGGCACCAAGATCCCCAGACTATAACCCAGTTGATTATTACATTTGGGGGCATTTAAAACACCTGCTCTACGCAGAAAATATAAATACGCGGCAACAGCTCATTGATAGAATTATTCACTGTTGCAATATTATCAGAAATAACCCACTGACAATAAGAAAGTCCATCACACATTTAAACATTCGCCAAGAAAAGTGTATTGAGGCATTGAGGCAAATGGATTTCATTTTGAACATCTTTTAAAATCGTAATGTTTATTAAATTGTTTTTTACTTTGTTCCGCATTGTTAAAACTGTTTTGTTTTTGGTTATTCTTATTAATTTTATTTTTTTATTTATGAATAAACATTTCTTGGGATGTTAATTTCATTCCCATTAAAATAATTACACATGATTTTCGCTGAAACAAATGACAAAACTAGGTTTTCAGTCTGGAATTTCAGTCCATACAGGGTGAATTTTTGACATGAACCAGATATGCCAGATTTTTAAATACGGCTCTGTAAATTGATTCAAATTTTGGTATTCACTATAATAATAATAATAATAGACTTTATTTATGTTTACAATACAATAATACTAAAAATAACAAATATATTGGTGATATTAACATTAACTTATTAGCTAAAAATACAGATGATACTCAGAATTATTTAACTTTGCTTACTGAATATGGTTACCTATCGGCCATAAATACTATTACTAGACCTGATTCTGGATCCTGCGTAGACCACATTTTCATAAAAACAGATAATAACAACTTGGATAATATAATATCAACAACTGTAGAAACATTCATTACAGATCATTTTGTAATATTATTACAAATTATGCTTAAGAATTGCAAAGTAAATCCTATTATGAACGAACATAAAAATTATTACAAACAAATTAATAAAAAAAAATTATTACAACACATGCAAAATACCAATTGGCATGAATTTACAATAATAAAAAATCTAGATTTCGCAGTTGGAAAACTTGTAGACTGCATTCAAGATGCTGTCGAAAAATCTGAAATTAAAATTAAAATAAAAAGTAATGAACGAAAACGAAAGGCTTGGATATCTGGGTCATTGATTAAACTCATTAACAAAAAAAATGAAATTTACAAGAAATATAAATGAATACAATAATTATAAAAAAAATATAAAAACCCAAATTAAAGAAGCAAAAATGAACTATTATAGAAACATTATTGATAAAAAGAAGAATGACTCCAAACAACTTTGGTCCGTAATAAATGAATTAACAAAAAACAAAGAAAAACAGTGTATAACACGTATAAAATCTAAAAAGGGGAATTTAATTAGTGACCCAAATCTCATAGCAGATGATTTTAATAACTTCTTTACAAATATAGGAATAAACTTAGCAAAAAAAATTAAAAAAACAAAAAATTATCAAGAAAGAAAGAATGTATGTAATAATTCCATATTTTTAACTCCCACAACTAATACCGAAGTAAAAAATATAATAACCAGTTTAAAAAAGAAGAAAGCTCCAGGATTGGACAACGTAACTGCAGAAGCACTGCAGCACATTTCAGACTTTATAGCTGCCCCACTCACTAATATTATTAATACAAGTCTCTCTAAGGGTATCTTTCCTCAACATTTTAAGCAGTCTTTGATTATTCCCATATATAAAAATGGCGAAAAAAACGAAATATCAAACTATAGACCGATAGCTCTGATATCTGCACTAGGGAAGATTCTAGAAAAAGTAATAAAAAAACGACTAAATGGTTTTTTAGACAAAAATAAATTGCTATCGACAGCCCAATATGGTTTCAGGGAGGGAATATCTACTCAAGATACGATTAGGGAACTGACTAATAAAATTTACCAATCAATTGACAAGAAAAAGCCATCAATAGGAATATTTTTAGACCTGGCTAAAGCTTTCGACACTGTGGACCACTGGCATTTACTAAATGCTCTTGAAGATATGGGTATAAGGGGTATAGCCTATAATTTAATGAAATCGTATTTAAGTAACAGAACACAGAAAACTAAAATACAAAATGTCATCAGCAAAGATCAAACAGTTATATGTGGTGTACCACAGGGAACAGTTTTGGGACCCCTGCTATTTATTGTATACTTAAACAATCTCTTTTTAGTTGAAAGTAAGGCAAATATTATTAGCTTTGCTGATGACACAGTAATGTACTATGAAGCTTCTGACTGGAATAACTTGAAACAGTTGATTGAAGAAGATTTACCCAAAATAAAAATATGGTTTGACTACAAATTACTATCTATTAATTTTAAGAAAACAGTATACTTACCCTTCTGCAGTCTAGCTTCAGGTCTTCCCCAATTTCAAAATATCGCTATCGGGGACGGTACATGTATATTATCTGAAAACAAAATAAAATATTTAGGTATAGTAGTAGACAATCACTTGCGTTGGGATAAGCATATTCAATACTTACTAAACAAATTGCGTAGTGTATTATTTAAATTCATACAAATATCACCAATCCTAAAGTTACCAGAGAGAAAAATTTTGTATCACAGTCTGTTTGAATCTCATCTCAGCTATGGAATAATCGGATGGGGTGGAGTCACTAAAACTCAATTAAAACCAATAGAAATTATTCAAAAAAGTTTTTTAAAAATAATGCTTAACAAAAACCGAAGATATCCTACTGAAAATGTTTATCATGAAACTCAAATATTTGATTTAAGGCAATTATTCTATCAAGCAATACTCACCCATCAATTCCAAAATCAAAATGAACTTCACACAGCTTTACATCAATATGGCACAAGGAATAGAGAAAATTTCTTGCCGCCACGTATGAATAAATCAGTTGGACAAAACAGTTACAGCTATCTAGGACCAAAAATCTTTAATAGTATTCCACCAGAGATTAGAGAAATAAAATCAATAAAAAATTTTAAAAAATCTACAAAAGAATTTATAAAAAAAATGCCGCGTCACTTCTTCCACAATATAATAAAATAAAGTATTCAAAAAAAAAATAAACTGTAAGCTTTAAAAATACTAAAATTATAATAATAATAATAAAGTATAAAGTTTAATCAAATTCATGTTGTAAAGGTAATTATTTAAAATTAAAAATAAATGGGTCACTCTTTCTTTCGCTAAAATTTAAAAAAAAAAATTAAATAATGTATATTATTAGTTTTATGTATATAGTATATTTTTACATTATGTTTTTTCTATATATATATTTATGTATGTCATGCACAATCTGTCATTGTACATAGTACAGTGAACAGATTCAGTGGCATTCCTAGTTTATTTACATTGTGTAATATTTATGTATATTTTTGTATTTTAGTAAATAAACATTATTATTATATTATTAT
This sequence comes from Crepidodera aurea, assembly GCA_949320105.2. NCBI lineage: Eukaryota > Metazoa > Arthropoda > Insecta > Coleoptera > Chrysomelidae > Crepidodera > Crepidodera aurea. The sequence goes on from OX439480.2 coordinate 15,343,920, forward strand.
TATATATATGACGGTACATGAAGTTAAGTGCATAAATAAAGTAAAAATCGATAAGTGAGAACACTTGTTTCGAAAAAAAAAATATAAAATATAAAAGCATACAAATACTATAATTAAATAAATACATCTAACTAATACTAGAACTGTGTTGAATACTTTGAATCATTAGTGTTTTTTGGGATCATTTTGAGGATTGATGCTAGAGAAAAATCGTTTTTTATAGTGAGAGTGGAGAGGTAAGTGAAAGTAATAACTAAATGTGTGAACAGATTAGATTATTACCGAGTTTCTATTAAATTTATAATCATGGTTCTATTACTATTTCTTAAAAATTCCTTTAAATGGATTTTAAAATTATATTTATTATTTATTAATTTTAATGTTCTAGGGAGTGAGTTATACAATTTGGTTCCAATGTACGAAAATGCTGGAATACAGTGTGTTTCGTTATTGTCTATTTTAAAGATTTCTTTACAATTACTAAACATTATTATACAGTAAGATATTTCATTATCGCCAAATTTCAATTTGACTTTAAAATGAATCTTTAGTTAGTCAGAAAAATATGTTGTTTGTCACTTAACGTCAATTATTAAAGTAAATAGTAAAGTTAGATGTGCAAAACCCTATATTTTTTTAATGCGTATTAGGGAGAGCTTCTAACTGAAGAAAAATATACAGGGTGTCCCATTTGAAAAAATTAAGTTATTGCCATTTGAAAACTAGACTATTGGCACGCCATCGGCAAACATCCTGTGCAACAGGTGAAGATGTTGTGTGATTATTGTGATAGGTGCATGTTTCATTTAAATCATAGTATCTTTTTTGAGGAATTTTTTAAAAAATGTGGTTTTTGTGCTAATATTTCTGAAGTACTGTTTTTTCATTAAATCTGCTTAGAATAACCTGTCAACGCCGCGTCACATTTACAAATACAAAAACTACCGTAAATCTAATATTAAGTAGAATCAGAAGACATAATCGTATACAGGGTGTTCAATTTAAAAAAACCAAATTAATTTTCATTCCACAAAAATTAGCCACACTGTATACATCAAAATATTTTAAAATTGTAGTCCGAGTGACACTGTCTACCCCTACAAAAAATCTTGTTGATATCTCTTTTAGTTTCGGTGCTAGAGATCGAGTGGAAATAATTGGCGCACCCTGTATATCTGTCGTGGAGAGGGTTAAAGATTGTTGATAAAGAATCATGAAATTGCAATATTCTTAGAATGATTCACATTTTTAGCAATTTGTGTACGACAGATATAATTTCTAAAAAACGTGAAATATATCTAAGGTAGATGTTCGTATTCATTCGTATAAAAACAATTGCATTCCGGGTCTTTCAAACCGTAATAGTCCGTTCTTTTGTGAACCAACTTGGAAATCATGTTCCGTATTACAATTGCTACATAATTCATTTAGGAAAAATATAGAGGAAAGCTCAGGACCTCGCTTACAAAAGCGTGTATATATATAGATATTAAACTCGGCTCGGCGCTCCAGACAATCGCAATTCCGTTTTATTAATATTCTTCCTTTTAATTCTTGGTTTACTTCGGATTATATCTAAAAAAAATCTAATTTTAGATAATTAAATTTTACATGAAACCGACCTATTTCTGCTAGAAGTTTTCGAAATTGTCTACAATATTGGCAAGGAATTAAAAATTTTAATTAATTTTTAATGCTTGTAATCTCAAAACTACTGGGAAATGTTTTCGAAAGATTATTAAACTGCGAAATGGACTTATTAAAAGATTGATTTTGTTCGTTTTTGAAAAGGTGGCTTGAAATTCCATTAAACGGACCTTTCTTAACATTTGTATTACTGCCAATTGGCAAAAGACAGCAACACTAATGACAATTGACAAGGTCAAAGCTTGACAGGTGACAGGTGAACCTCAAAATTTCATTTCCTCTACCTTAAACGATACTTTTCCTGGCTGTGGTAAATAAAATGGTGGTAGTCAGAATGACAGCTTACATCCGGGCAGATTTATGTTATTATTTACCATTTGTTTTAAAATTCCCCTTTAATTTTTGTTGTTATTGTATAGCATAGTAAATAAAAAGCTTCCTACTCTTCTCACACATAGATCCCACAATCTAGGGTTAATACAGCTGACAGTTTACAGCTGACAGGTCATAGTTTAACATAATTTAATTAAATTTAATTAAAACCTTCTTTCATTAAAATAAGTGGTTTTATTTTCAATAGAAGAGTAATTAAATTAAAAGAAGAAACCATTATGAACTACTGAAATAAATAGTTTACCATGTTGTTCAACTTGAGAGAAAAAGACAACAGTGCTGACAGTAACAGTTGACAGCTGATAAGGTTAAATTTTGACAAAAGACAGCAACGCTACTGACAAATGACAAGGTCAACGCTTGACAGATGACAGGTGGACCTCAAAATTTAATTTCTTCTACCTAAACCGGTACTTTTCCTTGTAACGTTTAAATTCGGCATTAAGACCTTACTACATTAATTAGTTTTTCATACCTTGTAGATGTGAGTCACTGTAGGGATCGAATTATATTATTTAGGAACCATATATCACATAAGATAGCCTCAATCAGTTTATATCCATTTGAACGAGCTAGTTAGTTTCGTATAAAGTATTTCGAACATTAAAATAGATTGTTTACTTTATTCTTATCGATGTCATGTTTCGATCTGTCGGTTCGTTCATTTCTTCTGTTAACTTTAAGGTGTTGTACGGCTGTGTTAGCCAGTCACCAGTTATTTCATTGGTCAGATCGCAAGTCGTATTAAGTGACCCGTGGCGATTATTAGGTGAATCTCTTTCTGGACTTGCGTGGTGAAATTCGTTCTAGAATGATTTCGAAGGAAATTTTGGGACGGGCCTTGTTTTTCTTTCTTGTGGGTGATAAGTATAACGTGGTTTAGACAAAATTTTGAGGAGTCGCCCGGTGTTTATGAAGATTATTTCGTACCATTGATTGGGATAGACGAGCGATTCCCGTATTGTTAGACGTGCTGGGTACCTATTTGATTTGGTGTGTTTACCCTGGTCTGAATCTCGTGAACAGGAATTGATATTTTGTTCACCTAATACGGAAGCATCTGTCAGGAAAGTTTGCCGAGAATTCCCCTTCACTGTATAAAGGGGTTCTCGTATTGGGCGGATGATTACCAGCTTCTCGTGTTGGGCTGATTGACGTCCAGATTCTCGTGTTGGGCTGATAGACGTCCAGATTCTCGTGTTGGGCTGATCGTCAACCAGATTTCCGGGTTGAGCTGACCTGACCTGACGAGTTAGTAGCCGCAAGTTGCCGCTATTTAATTTTGAACGACCGCAAGTTTTTCCTTTTTTTTATATATTGGTTCATAGACATTATTAGTTAATTCGTAATTTTTACAGGACTCTAAATTAGTATTTATATATATTTTCTCTAACTTTTTTTGGTATTTTGTAAGCGATTTATAGGGGCGAGTGGTATTCTTGTCAAATTCATTAGTTAGCTACCTGAAAATGCATTTGTCAAAAATTGTTTCGTTCAATAAAAATTAAATAACATAACGTAAAACTAATACAAATAAATGTTATCGGGTTAACACGCTTTTTTCACCTTCGCTATCCGGTGTTCCGGTTAAGCTTTCCCTTCGTTTATCCGGAATTTTTTATCAAACCGGACATTTCACGCCCCATTGACTAGATCAGATATTCATTTTTGCTTAATTGACCGTAAATCGAACTACCAACAAAAAAAAATCTTTATTCCTTAATCTTTCAACTTTCAGTTCTCCATTTTCAACGGCGTTTTGGGGATTGGATTGTAAGAGGAGTGAGCATCGCATTAGTTGAAGATTCGCCTTTTTGATAGACAATTTGCTTGACATTAAGGGCTCCTCTTTACAGAGTTCTCATTGAAAGTGTTGATCTCTTTATATTAGAAAGAGCTGGTGTAGCCATATCAGATTTAGGCTCGGCAGGATTGTTCGTAGAAATAAATATCAATTTAACATCTCATTCTGCTCTTTTAAATGCAATTATTGACTTTTAGTGAAAATCGTGGTGTACATTTTTCGGATGGTTAATCTTTGTTGTCAACTCGCTCGACCCGTCAATGTATTGTTACGAAAAGAGCGCTTAACCGCAAACATAAAAAAATTATTTATGAGTCGAAATTTCTTAGCCAGTCGAATTCCTCTCCAAGCGACGAGCTTTGTTATAATTGGTCATTTCTTCATACTGACACACGTCAATCAAGTCCGCGTACGGGTAGAGATCATTATATTTTGTCCCATAATTTCACATTACCTCTGTACTTTATTTTTTAAATAATCCTTGTATAAAGCGGGACAAATTTTGTTTTGCAATTGAAAATAGTTAACGAATTTTATCCGCTTTTATATCAAATAAAAAGGAGAAGCTTTTGTCATCCACCACCCATAAAAAATGCCAATAAAACGAGAATAATCATTAGAGTATGTATAAACCATTGTATGTTTCCATAAACATTCTGTGTGGATAGTAAAATGTTTCGTAACGTTTTCCACAGAAAAATAAAAGAATTAAGCCGAGACCGTTTGTTCGTTTAGCCCTAACTATAAGGCTACCGTTCTCCAGCATTTGAATATATTATTATTACTTTCCCCAGTGTCGTTATTACCCAACGACGTCATAACGTTACCTAGAGATTGCTAACCTCAAATAAAATGTTTAGAAGTTGTGCTTTTACTTGTGAAAATAAATTTTCCTCGGCGGAAATCAGACCGAGGTCGCTAGGGAAAAAACATCTACAACAAAAATTTTTCAAGGTAGTCAAAAGATAAAATCTAGCAACTTATATACGGCTTATATATGGATAGCGGGTTTCAAGAGAATTTTTCCTGAAAACATTGGAAATTTTTATTATACTATATCAAACCCAAGAGGGTAGAGGCCACTCATCTTGAAATATTTTCGCATTCATTTTTGATTCTTTCATACCTTGTCTTTGATCCCTGAACAATCATTCGTTTTATGTGTCGTTTCTATTTGTGCATAAAAATCTGCGATGAAATATTGAATATGTTTTAGTTTTTCTTTACACTAACATACAATGTAGCATTTTTCGTGGACGAAATCTCGATAGAATATGATAATGAAACTTTGGGATGTTGTTCAGGGATGGTTAATTAACTTTTTCTCAAGGTTTTGACCTCGAGGACCCTGTGCGAAGAGAGGAGGGGGGAGAAAACTGCAAAATGTTCGACCTTCCTCCGGTTTTTCCTCAATTACTTTTTTCCTTTACGTCCTACGTCAAAGGCATCTCCATAATTTATTGTAGAGTTAAATTTCCTAAATTTTAACTATCGAAACATGTTTGTATGTCAATTATTTACCGAGATATGGCGCTTCGAAGAAAAGGTCATTTTTCAAATTTCGCTAAAAAATGCCAAGAAACACAGAATTCCACCTTATTCCTTTTGTTATAATGTATGCCTTGTGAATAACTTAATATTATTAATTACATTAATTTTTTTCACGCTAAGAACTACTCTTATTTTAATAATAATAATTATGTAGTGGAGGGGGTGATATGGATCAGAAAAGTAACTAATATCAATACCAACATGATGTGAATATAATTGGCTTTCATCAGAGAAGAACATTAGCTTTAGTGCATTGGGATTGGGTGGGGGAAGGGGTGGGGGGTGGTAAGGGGTGTCAAAAGGTGGTGATTTTAACATGTTACCATAATTACAACAACATTTCATTATAATTCGGGTATAACAGAAGAAATAATGTGGAATCCCGCATTTTTTGGCATTTTTTAGCGAAATTTGAAAAATGACCTTTTCTTCGAAGCGCCATATCTCTGTAAAGAATTGACATACAAACATGTTTGAATAGTCAGAATTGTAGGAAATTTAACGCTCTACAATAAAGTGTAGAAATGCCTTTGCCGTAGGACGTAAGGGAAAAAAACAATTGAGGAAAAACTTGAGGAAGGTCGAAAATTTTGCAGTTTTCTCCCCCCTCCTCTTTTCGCACAGAGTCATCGAGCTAAAAAACTTGAGAAAATGTTAATTAGCTATCCCAGAATAACATCCTATAGTTTCATTAACCCCTGACCCTTTTTCCACCTAATCCCATATATTTCAGCATGTCGACTGGACTAATAAGCGACACTCAAAATGTCTGAAAACAGTATTTTTGTAATCCTGGCATCCATACGAATGATATGAAACAAAAATGAACCGAGCTGCTATGAGTCACTTATTTGACCTTGAACCTTGACCCCCCCAGACATCATGGCGCTAGACGTTATCTACTGCCGCCATCTTGGCTCCATACATCCAATATTTGGGCACTTTACCCCTTAGAACGTGTAAAAAAAATATTTGGACACTTTACCCCTTAGGCCTCTCCATGTAAAATATTTGGGCCATTTACCCCTTAGGCCATGTAAAAAAATACTTGGGACCTTTACCCCTTAAGCGTCTCCATGTAAAATATTTGGGCCCCTTACCCCTTAAGCCTCTCCATGTAAAAATATTTAACCTTGACCTTGAGCTTTTGACCATGAACCTTGACCCCAGACATCATGGCGCCAGACGTTATCTCCTGCCGCCATCTTGGCGCCATTAACGGGAGCCGGAAATGGCGGCCATCTTGAGCTAGTATTGGCATAGCCCTACTACTAATACACTCAGGTCAAACGCTACGCGCAAAATTTCTGAAAACGCAAATTTTAGTGATGAAATGTACCTTTTCAATATCATACGGGATGTTATACTACAGTCGACCAATTTTTTTTACACAGTAGAAATGGCCCCCTGCTATTATGCTACACTTCTGGAAGTTGCTACTCACCAGTCAGCTCTAGGGTCATCTAATCTATCGATTTTACACGGTTTCAGACATGGTTTTGGTTGTCATCTCTCTAACAATTTTATTTACAGCATTCTATTTTAATGAACATCATTCTATTACTATCATTTGTTTCTTTTCCGTTGAAATTTCTGGTATTTTGATATGTTGCCATGTTGAATTAAAAATAATGCATTTGGAGAATTTCAGTTAATCTATGCATAATCTAGAAGTAAATCCTCGGAAGGTTTGTCAAAAATAACTACTAGATAAATAAGACAGACACTTAGAATCACTCTGACATTAATTTTAACAGTCAATTACGAACATTAGATTAAAGATAAACATATTACACATTCCAGTCATATCTGAATGTCAGCTGTGTAAATATATTTTAAATGTGTCATATTTATAACTCGACAAGGGTACAGGGAAAAAATACTTTAATAAATCAACTTGTTGTTTTTAGGTTTTTTAAAATCTGGGACAGAAGAAATGTCAAAAAGTAATTTCGGTTTGGTGGACCAGATAGCATCTCTAGTTTGGATTAAAGACAATATCGCAGCGTTTGGAGGAGACAGCAATTCTGTTACTTTATTTGGCCATGGTACAGGAGCTGTTTGTGCCAGTCTTCTCATAATCAGTCCGATGGTTCTTAAAGGAAATGAAAGTAAGTACCATAAATGTGTCATTCTTTAGAAACAAAATTATATATAAAACTTTGTTCCAGAACGAATGAGTTTATTTCTTATTTTAAATATTTCGGGCCTATTTGAACTCATTGGCAATAACAGGTAAGCGCGTTTGAGACTCGCTAACTTGGATTTTGTCCCTACACCTTCATCCAACGTTAAAATTTTGGAAAACTGTGAATGATTTATTTATTTTTTTCCTTTATAGGGTATTTTTCTAGCAATTTTGGTTGAACGAGTATATGGACGAACGAATGTCACGAGTTTCGGTATCAAAACAATCTCTAACACTATTTAATTCACACTTTCTTTTTCTTCGTAAAGGAACGAAGACAAAATACAAATAAATTAACATTAAAAACTTTAAAAGCGTTGAATATTTCGAAAACAATTAAACAAGCATCATTAAACTTTAATCGGATAACTGAGGAAACAATTCAAAAGTCAATTAAACATTTAACAGGTACTTAAACTTACAAAAATATACATCTTTCCTCCTAAGAGAATTCCGAACTTCCTTTCCTATTAAACGCTACAAGAAAAGAGATTTTCGTTTAAGGAGAGCGAGGAAATAAGTTTCCTTGGTTTGAATTTGTGTATGTATAAAATATGTAATATAATATATAAATAAAATGTATAAACCTTCAACTTACGTGGATATAATTCACCATGGGGAACAAATTGGGGGATTTGCCAAACATTTTTTGGTAATTTGAAATCCTTGATGTTTTTCTTTCGATGAATTTTTATAGAAAACGCAAAATAACAGCGGAAAATTCACAAGTAATTTAGAAAACGTTATATGTAGTACAATATCCGGTATTAGGAATAATATTTATTTATTTATTTAAATACAATGAATGATAAGTAATAAGTGCTACTGTCATCATAAAACATCATCATCAATATTATAAATAGAATTATACCCAAAGACCAGACATCTGTATGAACCTTGACCGATCTTCTTCCCAATTAAGTATTCCCTTTTTTCCAGAGCATTTACTTCAGAATTTCGAGGACTCAAAAGGGTCTCCATGTGTTAATTAAGCAGGTTTTTTCTTTACCTTTGATTTTCCAAAAATATCCATTCAGGCAAGTCGTTCCCGCATATACACCTTCTTGAATTTTCGTTCCAGTATTTTAGTATTGCTCAACATAGATTTAAATATATACCCTCATCTGTTATTTGATGGTGACAAAGTTTATTTGTTAGATAATATATAGATTGATAAATTGCACATGGGTTGCCTAGTTAAATCTTGGCGCTATTCCATCAAACGGCCCCAAAACCACCCCCAAAATGAGGGAATCGCAGATTCCGTGTCTTCCTCTGGCAAAATATATCTTTCTCCCCATTTTAGAGGATGCTGAACACGATGGAGTGATCCTAAATTATTTTTGACTTGACCCCACCCCTCAAACGGCCAAAACCCACCCCCAAAATAAGGGAATCGCGGATTCCGCGTTTTCTTTCGGCAAAATATATCGTTTTCGAGGATGCTGATACGGAGGATGGAAACCCTCCACCGTAGCAGAAGGCTACATTGAAAATTCTATGGATTCATCATTGCGAAGAATAATTTTTTCACTCTTGGTACAGTAATTCCAAAAAATAAGCCAGACATTACTCTCCCTTTTTAAATACGAGAAATAATTACCCTCGGTACCGCGTAAAAATTAGGCCGTAGTAAGTTACCGTTAAAAAAGTATCATAATGAGCTTACATTTTTCACGAGCTTTAATTTTTCTTTTTGTTTCACCCCAAAATGGTTCAAATTTACTCGTAATGAAAAAATGTAATGAATATAAATTTCTAGAGGATTATTTTCCTCCTTAAATTTTGGGACTATGAAAAAAATTCCAGTGAAAGCCTCTTAAGTTTAATTTTCCTATTTAATTTTTCAATATACGTTTTTGTGTGTGTATACAGGGTGCGCCATAACGTTGTATTTAAAGCAGAATTTGAGGGTTATTTTTTGTAGCTTTGCGTTCTAGTAAATACGCGGTTTATGATCGTCTATTTTTGTAAAATAACCTCCTAAAAACATTCAATAAATCGCAGTTAAATAACCAGGAGCGACTGAATTTAAATAACAAATACACTGTGGCGGATTTTTAGATATTGGACAAACACAACAAATGTTCTACATTAGCCTTAAGTATCATAATCACCTCCTGAAGCATAATAGTCAGAGCTGCTACATTTACTCCGGTCTCGGAATTTTCGCGATAAATTTTCCCCATCTCCTGAATAAAGTATGTGGCCTAGAAATTATGTTTAGTCGACTATTTAAATATCATCTTTGACCGAAATTTTGTTAATTACATAATATTTTAATCCGGGACTTATTCTCTTATCTCAGATTTAATTAATTTCTCCCGCTAATATCCCCTTTTCCGCAAATAAAGGTAATTAAATTAAAAAGGATTTTCGTCCCTTTGTCGATGAAAATTCGTTGTAAAGGAACCGTTTGAAATGCCGTCAAAATAATTTAAATGTATGTGTAAATATAAAATTTTGAATCTGGGCTACGGGCAGGAATGCAAATAATATATAATAATTGGAGTGTTTTGGATGAAAGATTTAAAATAATCCTTTAATGTACAGCGTGCATATGCGAAATGAGGAGTAGATTAGGAAGGACGTAATCCTCAAATTATCCTTCCTTTAAATTAATTCCTAGCGTAGTAGCAAGCAAAGATTGAATAAATAATGACAGAAGAAGTATTTTTAAATGAATATCTGTGATCAAAATTTTTACAATTATTACATTTTTTACATTTTTACATTTTTTACATTTTTTACATTTTTTACATTTTTTACATTTTTTACATTTTTTACATTTTTTACATTTTTTACATTTTTACATTTTTTACATTTTTTACATTTTTTACATTTTTTACATTTTTTACATTTTTTACATTTTTTACATTTTTTACATTTTTTACATTTTTTACATTTTTTACATTTTTTACATTTTTTACATTTTTTACATTTTTTACATTTTTTACATTTTTTACATTTTTTACATTTTTTACATTTTTTACATTTTTTACATTTTTTACATTTTTTACATTTTTTACATTTTTTACATTTTATACATTTTTTACATTTTTTACATTTTTTACATTTTTTACATTTTTTACATTTTTTACATTTTTTACATTTTTTACATTTTTTACATTTTTTACATTTTTTACATTTTTTGCATTTTTTACATTTTTTACATTTTTTACAATTTTTACAATTTTTACAATTTTTACAATTCTTACAGTTACATTATTTGTTATTAACACATTTTTACATAACATAACTAAATAAATAAATAAATGCTCAAAATTTTATTATTACAACCCTGTGGTTTTGGAAAGTACCTAATAATATTCTTAATAATAATATCCTTAACAATCATGACAAGAACTAATCGAGGTCATCTCTCATCTCAAAGGACCCCACACCATTCTTATGGAAACGTCAAATTGTCTGAATTTTTGATATGTGGTAGAACTTGATATCCTGATCAATAGTGTCCATGGGAACAATCCTATGGCTAGATTTCGATATACAGTTCATTGAAGTTCAAGATCCCAAAATTTTAGAATGTGTACCAAAAAGTCCCTGCAAAATATTTTTAAAAGGTTCTGGCGGATATATGTAGTCAAAATACATACGTAATAAATAAAATCAAAAAATATTTCCTTACAGGGCGATTCATGTTTCCACATGCCTTTTAACATGCAGAAATAGCCTGAAATATCGATAAATTTCGGGATCTTGAACTTTAACACACTGTATATCGAAATCTAGCCATAGGATAGGATTGGGCCCATGGACACTATTGATCAGAACATCCAGTACTATCACATATCAAAAATTCAGACAATTTGACTATAATACTAAAGATATAAATATAAAGATAAACTAAAAGCTTTGATGGTCGTTTTTCAGTTTGTTATTCCCACACTCATTTAAATTACTTTGAAAAAAACGTTAAAACAGTCCATTCTCAACTACCTAATTTTCATTGATAAATCAGAAACAAAGGGATGAAAATCCTTTGTTGGTCGTAATGGACTATGGCGTAGAAATTAATCAAATAAATTAGCGTACAAAAATAAAAAATTTTAAAGTAGCAAATTACTTCAAAATTGAAATAGCCTCAACCGATATAATTATGGGTAATTTTTTTGGTGTTTCCGATATCGAACACATGTTCTAAATTAATTTATTAACTTTGTCGTTTGATATCCTGTTTGGGTAACAAAAACATATTTTACGGACACAAATCAACAAAAGGTTGAAGAAAGATAAAGAAATTAAGGAGAGAGGTGAAGAAAATGACACCAAAAGGAATGCACCAACTGAAGACCCAAAGAAAAAGAATCAGAGCGTACCACCTTAATAGAAGACATTAAGATCTGATGTCCCTCAAGAAGTGATTAAGAGTATCAAAGGTGATTAAAATCCAGTTAGAGACTCAAATATATGAACACATACCCCAGAAAGGTCTACCACCACCTTCAAAATTACCATATTATTTAAAAAAATTGCCACCAGTAACCAATATGAATCTTTATTAAATACATATGATACCGATAATAAAGAAAATCCTTCAAAAAACCAGTTGGATGTCACATTGCACATTCTCCACTGTCCAAAAATCATCCACTTGAAATTACTTCTGGGAGCGAAAATAGTTGACAGACAATTTTATTAAAGCATTATGGGGCATTTGAGAAAAGGCCAAATATATGGAAGAACAATTCTTGGATTTTTCACCAGGCTAATGCACAATCCACAAATCGATCCTTGTAGGCGAATTTTTGACCTAAAACTCAATTAGGGTGTTTCGTGTTCGGGAAACTCAAATTACCACTTCGTGGAAGACGTTCTGAGCCCATTGAAGCCTTAAAAAAATTCGCAGAAAGAGCTGTGGCTGTGGGACTTGACTATTAACTGTTTTGGGTAGTAATTGGTAAATTGGAACGAAGATGTAGCACTAATCCTAAGAAACTGCTCTGTAGCAATTGTTACTGTGTATTTAAAATATAAATAAATTCATTAATTATTTCTCAATGAATTTTAATTCAAAACAAAATGGACTTTTCCGTTCTATATCAACTCAACAATAAATACATCCAAACAATAGTGGAAACTAATTAGAAATTGCTTTTCTTTATCCACAGTCGTAAATCCAGCCGTAATTCCTTGAAATTGAATTGTACGATCGTTAACTGAAGCACATCAAGTTTTTACACTCATTTCTTTGGTATATTTCGAGATATTATTGGGGAAAGAACATAGATGTTTTTGTTTTTCGTGTTGTATTTTGGTTTATTCAATGCTCTATCAAGATAGTTAGTGACAAATTAATTCACATCCATTTTTTGTGTTAATTTGTCTATTTTTAACTGGAAAAAATGAGTTATATCGTGTTAAATCACAAGATATTCTAGAACTGACCTATACGACCGTTAATGAGAATATTCTTCTTATTTTTTAGGAAATAGTTATCTGTCAAATATATTTTTTAGTTATTTTCCAACTGTCACTTCAACTTTTTGAGGTCTTGTGCCTACTGGATTCTTTCCAGGAGCTATACGTAGAAGTATGGGTTCTTTCATTGTTTTTACGTTATGTAATTATATGTTACTTTGAGTGCTCCATTTTACTAGATCCTGTACTTTCATTGTCGTTTGATGTGCGCAATGGTTCTTAAAGTCCTCATTTCGGCAATCCTCGACATGTGTTTACTTTGGGGTTGAATGTACATTGAAATAAATGGAGTGCTTTCACATTAGACGACATTCCGTGCTAGTGTCGTCTCCGGCTGCCATTCTTCCCACTCGTGTCGTCCCGATTTTTTTAATGGCAAGCTTCTTTAATAACAAAATCGAAGTTTTTGCTTTAAAGCACCAAACCACGTCTGGATTTTCGTAATTCAATACCCTGTGGGGCATATAGCCCAAGGAGTAGTTGTTGAAGTCCAGACGCTGGTGCAGTGTAGGACATTTTTAATGTCCTTGTTCTTGGGGAGCTTGTGTGATTTTATTTCACATCCTTTGTGCAGTTTCCGAAGGTAATTACCAAAAAAAAATTCAGTCATAATTACCTCTTATATATTATTAAACAATGGGGGCAGACACTTCTTAATGATCATTTGATATTCCCCATAGGGGCCTCAATACGAGGTAGTAGTATGTATAGTTCCTCATAACTCACCCTGTATATCATAAGTGGGTTGTAAATTTTTAGTGCAGACGTATATACGTATTGATAAATTTCTTGCCAACATTTTTCTCTTAATGATTTTTTTATTATTTTCATATTATTTTTCAACACAGGGACTTTTCAATTAAGGTAACGACATCAAACCTAAAAGCCATTTTAAAGCACATAAAGGAACTTAATTGAACTAATCAGTTTTATTTAGTTATTGTTTTTACTAATTATTTTGTTTCAAAAATCGGGATGACACCAGTGGCAAGAATGCTCCATGCCCGGTCTGCCGGCAGCCGGCAACGACAGTAGCACATGGTTTTATTGGGCCAAAGATCTTTCAGTGTATTTTAATAGAATATTTTGGAAGTTTATTACGTATTAGCTAATAGTTTACCGTTTTGCACACCTTTTAAAATTAATTAACATATCCTTTCCCTAATTTCTAGGATTATTTCATCGCGCGATCCTGATGGGCGGCACCGCACTGGCTGATTGGGCGTTAGCCGGCAATCCAGGAGAAGTAACATATCAAGTTGCGAAAGCGCTCAACTGTCAAATACACGACGATTTTGCTGAATGTTTGAGAAGGAAGAGGCTCGACGAAATCATGGCTGCAGGTGCAATCACGCCCGATTACAAGACCCGTTTCGGTCCTGTAGTGGATTCTCTAGTAGTGCCTAATGATCCGAAGAAATCTATGACGCAGTATAATGACATATTTCGCAGGTACGGTTTCAGATAAATTTACGATGTCAATTAGTGTTCTATATATGTTTTTGAATAAAAAATTCTCGTATAATTCTTTACGATCGTTATATTTCTGTAAAGCGAGAAGTATCGAATAAAAATTCCATTTCTAGAGCCAATTTGCTTATTTATGACTACAAATTCGCATTCAGAGAGCACAATCCTCTAGGGAAACATGTACCATTCCTTAAAAAAAAGATTAAAATTAATTCTACTCAATTCTTTTTGCTAAAACGCTTTTCCAACCGATCCATCTATTATCCTTGTCGTCTAGAGATAAAAATGTGCTTTATTTTAATTCCAGATTCGAGCTAATGTACGGAGTAACAGAAATGGAAAGCATCAACTTATTGGACCCTCTAACGTTCAGTCAAGGACTTCTTTTAAAGGAGCGTGATAAAGAACTGCGCACGTATTTCCGGACCCGGTGCGAGATGAAGCCGGAACTCTGCTTGCAGCGCACTCTTGATGAGTACGGTCAAAGCGATATTTCACAGAACAACATCGAAAAGAAACACGGTGTTTATGATTACAGTGGTTACGAACCTGATCAGGCGTCGCTGGCAAGAGATGCCCTGCTCGATATCTTATCCGACGCTCGCTCCGTAGCGCCGATCGTGCAAATGGCCAGATATCATGCGGCAGTCAACATGCAGTCGTATTTTTATGTTTTCAAGCACAGAACACATTCTAGAGAATATATAGTAAGTTTTTTTTGGGTTTCAGATGCTATCTCCAATTTCGAATTTATCATTTTAAACATGTGCAGTGTTTTATCGCCATTTTTAGAAATATACTGGTCTGTACTTACATATATTTTTTTAAATTCCGCCTAAAATATCTGTCGTTGATCTTTCGACTGTCTAAATTAAACATACATATTAGACGAAGAATATCAAAAATGGTCGATAAAACTGAAAACTTATCTCAAACATCTGAAAAAGGACACCAAGCAGGTGGAGAGTGGGATAATTTGATTTTAAGAGACCGAAAGTTTATTTTTAATATCTTAAGAATTATTTAAAGAGATCCCTGGAAATTATTGGCTGTTTAAACTTGTTTAACAAAATTGGTTCGACCCAATCTGTACTATATGTTCTCTCTAAAGCTTCTACTACCTAATTTTTATTATTAAATATGTAAAAACAGGCTTGAATTCACGGAGAACTGAAGTTTTACATAATACATAATTGCAACAATAAATATTAAAGTTGCAGAAAAAAGTGTCTAAAGGAATCATTTTCTACCACACAGAGCTACATGAAATTATATATAGAGTCGCATCTTTGCAGTCCATTCAGCTGCATTCTGTAACATACTGTTTTATCTTCATTAAGAAGATTACTTTTTGCAGCCGTTTACGAGGTCGGCCAACGCAGGTTTTGAGTTCAAATGCCGCCTTTTTAAACACTGTTTGAACTGATGATATTAAGTGGACTGTATAAATTTCGTTTTTTCCAAAATAACTCCAAATAAAATACACACGTTCCGTTTAACACTTTTATTTAAACTTTTAACGAGGTAACAAATACTAACATTACATTACAGAATGCACTTGTAATTTTATAACATTTTGTTCAAAGAAAATAAATTTACGTTAAATGGTTTTAATCAATATTAACAATCAAGCTTACACTAAATACCATGAAATGATTTGTGAAACGACATATTTTTTACGTTGTATTGGACAACGGAGCGGTCAGCCTGGTTACGCAGTTGAAAACACACTGAATAAAAATTAGTCTTGCCCGCTTGCTTACGCTTGGGAATGCGGATATATGAAGGAATGTGTGCTTACGTGAGAATATGCGCCTACGTCATACGTTTGCAGGTGTTAAGCCCCGGATGTCCGCGATGATTTGACTGGAGTTCTTCCGTCTCAAGAGTGACAATTTCGTCTCACTCCTACCCGTATAGAATGAAAGATATTTCATTGTCTTATTTAAATATATTTGCCAGTACTTGTTCGTTCTTAGTGATGCGGTTGGCGCAGTTGCTAATTTGTTTATTAAATATGAATGAAATCAATTATGTTCAATTTGTAATTGGAAATTAAACACATACAAATAATCTTTTACGCCCCCAAAGTACGTTCACCCCATTTTAAATGCTTTTCGAGTTGGCCCCATCTCCCAAACGGCCAAAAGTCACCCCAAGAGGGTGAATCGCGTCTTTCATCCGCAAAAATAAAGGGGGCGGTTTTTGGCCGTTTGGACGACGAGGGATGTAACCACCACCATCGTGTTCAGCATCCTCGAAAACAGGGGTGTAGGTTAGTTTTGCCGGTGAAAGACGCGATTCATCCATTGTGGATGGATTTTGGACGATTGGGGGATGGGGCCAACTCAAAAAGAATTTTTGAAGATCACTCTGTCTGTCTTCTGTCTGATTCAATCACTCACTTTTTTATCCGGAAATTTTTTTATACGAAATTTTTCACTTTTCACAATTACAAACACAACAAAAAAAGAATTAGTCAAATATGTGCAGCCATTGTGAAATGACATGCTTATAATGTACACTTGGCAATTGATTTTTATATAATGACAATTTGGCAACGGCGCTTTGAAGATACTTTAAATATGTATAGTATTTTTTTGTAAATATTGGAAATTCTATACATTTTTGTAGATTCTCTATTCAGATATTTCAATCTTAAAGAAAGAAAACTGAAATGTTGATCCTTTTTGTCATCCAAAAGACTTGTACAAATGATTGTATCCTGTTATTTTCAATATTTATATTATAGTTTCGGGAATTTAGAATTAGATATATCTTTGAAAAGATTGATTTATTTTATATTTGTTTCGTTGTGATGTATATGCCTTGAAATATTTTATCTTGATTTAAAATATTATTTTTAAAGCTTTTTGATTACTGTTTCTATGTTTGCATTTCCTGGATTCATCCTTAAAAAACAGTTTGTATTGATTTCTATAAATGTTGCCATAAAAGATAATATTTCAAAAAAATATTTGCTTAAACTTATTCGCTGACTTTTGAGCAAAAGTCCTCATTTGCTTACGTCAATTCACAAATTATTCCTTGTAAAGAATTACTCAAGTGTACCCAAATAACATCTTGTATCTGTATCTTATGTAGATAAAATTAGTGGAAAGCAGTCAGTAGTAAATAAATTAGTACGATTTCTTCGTTTTAAGTCGAGTTTTCGAAAATGTTTATTTTCTTTATCAAGACAAATAACATGAAATTCAGAAAAAAATATATACAAAAAGAAAGATCGGTGTTAAAATTTTAAAATGATCCCGTATAGTGTATAATTATTGTTTAAGTTTACTGTCGGGTCATGTTATTGTTATCAAGACACCGACTTGTACGGCAAGGTCGCGCCTCGATCTTACGTGGGTAAACTCCAGTTCACTCTCGGATAAAGATCAATGCATGTATATATTGAGATATAAATAAATTCTTAAGTTTTTAATTTTCTTTAGTTTTTATTTTCAAAATTCACACATTGACATCTATCAAATCAAAATTACTTACTATCATCCAAAACAAACATCATCACCATCGCAACTATTTTTAAGTCCTTTTTACATAGTTTCTTTAATAATTTTTTTTTTAAATGTACTTCCAATAATTTTGCCCCATTTTTTATATCATTACAACATTCCCCCAAATTTTATTTTCTTAATTTATTTTTATCATAAAACAAAATTAATAAAATCAAATTTTAATTTCTAATTTTTCCACTAAAAGCTTGTATTTTTTTTTATTTCTTAAATTCTCTTCCTCTGCTATTCCCAAATTCATTTTTATTTCTTCTTTTAAATTTTCTTCCAATATTCAAAATTATTTATTTTAATTTCATCTTCCATCTATGATAATTTATTTTCAAATTGTCTATTTCTTTCTGTATTTCCTTAATTCTCTCGTCTGCTTTATTCTCATCTTGTTTTTGTTCTTCTCTTAATTTTGTTCCTGTCTCCTTCACACTTTCTTCTACTTTTTTTAAGACTTCCTTGACTTCTTTTACTTCTTTTTCAATTTTTTCTTTGAAAATCGCTTCTTTTTCTTGTATTTCTTTTATTTCTTTTCTTGTTTTTAAATTCTCTTCTTCAAATTTCATTGATGGTTCACTATTACATATACCTGCTCTTGGTTCCCCACTTCTGCTTGCTAATTCTTGCCTGATGTCTTTTTCTACGTTATTTATTCTTAATCTTATTGAATTATTTTCTATATTGGTCACTTCTTCTTGTAGTCTAAATCTTTCCATTTTTTCTACAGCATTTTGCAATTTCTGATTCACCTTTTTTAATTCCTTTCCTACATTTTGTTTTAAATTTTCCACTGTTTCCATACCCTTTTCATTTTGCATTTCACATTTTTCGACTTCTTTTATCAATTCCTGGCATTGTACCTTTATTTCTCTGTATGCATTTCCATAAATATTGGCATCAATTTGATGTCCCAACTCCATAAATTTCTCTTTTACCTCTTTGTCCATTTCCTTTCGAATTTTTATTACATTTTCTACAATCTCTCCTCTCAATTTTTTTTCTTTTTCTGTTATATCTCTTCTCATTTGTATAGTCTCTCGTCTGACATTATCAATTTCTTTATCCTGCTCCATAAATTTTTTTGTTATTTTTTTATCGAATTCTAGCAATATTGTTGGATTTTTTTGATTATATTCTTTAAATCTTGTTTGATTTTCTTCAAATCTTGTTTGATTTTCTTCAAATCTTGTTTGTTTTTCATCAATTTTTATCAATTTCATATTCATATCTACTAATATTGTTTGATTTTCTTGTTTAGTTTCTTCCGACGCCCTATTCATCTTAATCATCATCTCCATTAACTCCTTAAATTGATCTCTACTTGTTTCTTCCTTTCTTCTATACTCCCGTTCTTCCTCCATGTTTTTGGGTTCACTCAATTTCGAGCCCACGTTGTTGGCGCCAATTGAGATAATATAAATAAATTCTTTTTTTTAATTTTCTTTAGTTTCTATTTTCAAAATTCACACATTGACATCTATCAAATCAAAATTACTAACTATCATCCAAAACAAACATCATCTCCATCGCAACTATTTTTTTTTAAGTCCTTTTTACATAGTTTCTTTAATAATTTTTTTTTAAATGTACTTCGAATAATTTTGCCCCATTTTTTATGTCATTACAATATATATCGAATTATTGTAGGCATTAGATTAGATTAATTCATACATATGTCAAGTTTTTTTAGATGTGCTACCATCTATGGTAAGAAGAGAGTATTGACATTAAATTTTGACTGAATCTAGTCAAGATGTCACTCTCTTCTTTTTTATCCCTTTCAGAGATTAATACAAAGTGAGTAAACCAGTAAGGAATTTTAATTTATTAGATTCGACATCCTAAGACCGGTTTCTGTCTTTCGACTTCATCAGTTAGGCTTTTCGAATCCAATAAATAAAATTCCAAACTCGTACAAGTCAATAGCTGTATCCGCTATAAGATAACATTTTTAGATGTGCTACCATCTATGGTAAGAAGAGAGTATTGACATTAAATTTTGACTGAATCTAGTCAAGATGTCAATCTCTTCTTTTTTATCCCTTTCAGAGATTAATACAAAGTGAGTAAACCAGTAAGGAATTTTAATTTATTAGATTCGACATCCTGTACGAGTTTAGAATTTTATTTATTGGATTCGAAAAGCCTAACTGATGAAGTCGAAAGACAGAAACCGGTCTTAGGATGTCGAATCTAATAAATTAAAATTCCTTACTGGTTTACTCACTTTGTATTAATCTCTGAAAGGGATAAAAAAGAAGAGAGTGACATCTTGACTAGATTCAGTCAAAATTTAATGTCAATACTCTCTTCTTACCATAGATGGTAGAACATCTAAAAATGTTATCTTATAGCGGATACAGCTATTGACTTGTACGAGTTTGGAATTTTATTTATTGGATTCGAAAAGCCTAACTGATGAAGTCGAAAGACAGAAACCGGTCTTAGGATGTCGAATCTAATAAATTAAAATTCCTTACTGGTTTACTCAATATGTCAAGTATTGTATTCATTATTGTTATGGGTTAATCCCAATTACAGTTGTTGTTATTATTGGTAGAGTTTACTTTCTCTCCCTCACCACTTACCCTTTGGCATCTTTACATGTCACATGGCGATCCTGCCAGTCCGTTAGTTCACATGTCACATGGCGATCCTGTCACTCGACTAAATGGAATCCGAAATGGCGCAATAAAGAAGTTTTTTGGGACAAATAAGCTGAAAAATATGGTTGGAACCAAGAAAAGATGGTTGGACCCAAGCAGCCGAGAGGTAATAAAAAAAATCCATTGGCGTGTCCCAGCCAAGGAAGTATGAGGCAAGAGATATCCAGAGGCAAAAAGTCAGGAAGAAGAAGGAAGAAAGAAGAAAACAGTGCAAAGACATTTAAATTAGAATTAGTTGGTATGTAAGTAAACTTTTCCTTACCACTCTCTCATTGACGATAACTTCGGGCAATCGCATAGGACATGATTGATAGTTTCGTCTTCCTGTTCACATAACACTTTGTAGTATCCCCTTTCATAAATTTCCAGAACTTTCCCTTTTGCATTCGTTTTTACTCCCATCTAATAGTTGTTCATAGAAATTTACTGAAAGTTTATATTACATATTCCGTGAACAACGCAGTGCTAATATTTTTACTAGTATTCGAACGAGTTTCCCGCAGATTTTTCCATCGATTTTCCATATTTCACAAACAAACGTTGGTAACATCCGTGTAACATTGGTTAACTACGAGTATAATGGATACATTTACGCTCGTATATGCTATGTTTTATTAATAAGAACTAAAAGTCAAGTTAAAGCCAACTCGAACTTAATGTTCGATAACAAAAAGTCTATATAAGTCTAAAGCAGACGGAGAGACCGAAACACAAAAGCTTTAATGTACAAAATCGAAACGTCTGATGGCAAAGCAAAGCATATTTTAACGGACAAAAAAGACAAATATATCCTTCGGCGTACATCGTCTACATAGACAACGAACTGATCAGTTCAATGGGCTAAAGGACGATCTGTAGCTCTTGCAAGCGAAATTCAGTTAGTAATGAGATACGATTATCTGCATGTTGTTTATTTACAAACGAAAAACACAGTAGTGCAGTATACAACGTGAATTACAGCCACCTAAGAGCAAACTTTTATGTAATTTCCAAACAAAATAAAACCAAAATATAAAAAATATGTAGATGATGAACTCGTAAATCAAAAGCTCGTAAATGTTTTAAGCCTTCCGTTCAGGTTAATCCTTGGGCGCCACCGCTGTAGGTAAAAAAAAATTATTTTATGCATTTGTAGTCTAATTTTTGTGTGTTTCGTTGATTACGAGAAGGACTTCGACAGAGTGCAACACAGAAAGCTTGTAGACATATTAAAGAATATGGAGGTGGATAGCACGGACGTTAGAATTATGGAAAATTTATACTGGAGACAGAAAGCAGCGGCACGACTAAACGGAATGCTTACAGAAGAAAACCAAATTCTACGAGGCGTCAGACAGGGCTGCATACTGTCACCACTACTTTTTAACATATATTCAGACAAAATCTTTAAACGAGCTACTCAGGAACAAGAAATGGGAGTAGGCTCAGTTGTTCAACAGTTTGATTGATTGATTGATTAAGACGATGTACCTGACTGAGGTTTATAAATGGCTCAATACTGCAGCCTTAAGACTTATTGTACTATATCAGTTACATCGTTATGTTCAGGTGAAGAGGTTTGTTACCTTTATCAGGCTGAGTAGCCTTTTCACCAGATTTTCTTTCGGAAAGTCCTCCTGTAGGTTTACCGGCCCCAGTAGGTTATACCTCCAGTGCGTGAGTGCCTGGCACTCTAGTATGATATGAGAGGCTGTTTCATCCTCCTCATTGCATAGTCTACATATGAGTTCATCTTCAAAGATGCCCATTTTATGTAGGTGTTCCCTAAGGTGACAATGTCCGGTTATTAGTCCCGTGACATGCCTTATTTGATTCCTGCTTAGATTCAGAATGTCACCTGTCAGTACTTTTGATGGTGCTTTATCCATTCGTTTACTGTTTTGTTGGCCCGGCACGAGATCCCAGCTTGACCGGTGTTCTTTTAACATCCACCTAGTCAGCGAGAATCGTACCGATTAGGAATGCCAAACGCCGGTTCAGGACCAGTAAAGACGGTCGCTGAGGCTTTCCTTGCAGGGCGTCTGCTTCCTCGTTGCCTTTTATCTCTTTATGCCCTGGGACCCATCTAAGTGTTACCTTATTTTGGTTAGACAGAACGAGCAGGGTTTGTAGGCAGTTCCAGACCAATTTTGATCTGATTTTGTTACATGATAAGGCCTGTAGGGCAGCTTGACTGTCAGAGTAAGCAGAGTAAGCAGAGAAAGCAGGCTTCCTGGCTGAGGAACAAACGTGAATGGACCGGTAAACGCAGCGCAGAGGAACTATTCCGATTTGCGCAGAATCGAGAAAGACTTGCCCAAGTAATTGCCAACGTCAGGGGGACCTAATATGGTACTTGAAGAAGAAGTGTTCATTCCTTATGAGTAATTGCTGATGAAGCAAAATCATCAGTTAAGCCTACATCTTTATTTGGTATTTTACAACGCCTCTTTACCATCTTCTTTGGAAAGCTCTCGCATAAGTGCTGTTCAGGCTGTTAGACACCAATACGTGGAAGTTAGGGATGAATTGGTTGAGTTAATCGACAAAATTGATGACCCCCAAACAGTATCTGAAGCTCGATCTTTGACTAATCAGATTGAAGACTTTTCCTTCATCGTAACTTTGATCTTGTGGAATGACATTCTTCTTGAAGTAAAGGCAGTAAAGGGACTGTTCTGAAAAGTTCAATAAGTGTTTGGAGTTTTTAAAGAGATTTAGAGAGAATGGATATGTGGACGCAGTAATCTCCGCTAAAGAAATAGCTGCTGAACTTGGTATGTAACCTCTTTTTTCCGAGAAATCTGAAGAAACCTTTATAACAGAAGTTTTTATCCATTAGTGGATAACGTTTTGAACACACTTAAGAAGAGGTCAACTCCGACGAGCTTTATTCTAATAGGTTAATTCTGCATATTGATACCTGTCAATCAAGTCCACATGGACTGACTTAGGGTGCGGCAAATAAGAAATTTATACAGGTAGAGATTATTATATTTTGTCCCATAATTTCACATTAACAGTGTATTTTATTTATATGTATAACACGAACAAAAAAGTAGGAATAGGTTAGTTAAACTAATCAACTGACAGTAGCCTGGAAAAACAATCACAGCATTTCGGGGGAGACGAATTCATGAATAGCGAGGGTCGCATTTGTGATATTACCGGTCTGCGAATCAGACCCTATAAACTTTTTATGGGAAATTCCGAACCACTAGCCATTTCTGAACGTTAGGTAAACAAAATAGAAATTAGATTGATGCTTTATTCAAACGAACTTTCAATTTCCAGTACCAACAAAAGCAGGACGTGCTATTACTCAATCCAAATTAATTTCACCGGGCGTCTACCTAGACCAGGCCCAAACCGATTTTGTAATACCCGAATTCATAAAAAATTCTTAGCAGTATGTTATATTATAAAAAAATAAATTAAACAAATTAAAAGTTCCGGAAGTTGGGTGGGGGTAGCTAAATATACTTGAGGGTTGGATATTGTTTTTTTACGATTTGTGGCTGAAATATACATTATCGAAAAAAGTTTAATATAAAACTTGTAGATAATTCAAAAATGTAAAACTTTTGTGTTAATTATTTTTCAACATAACCTCAAAATTGTCGAGAAAAACGATAAAACCCGTTTTTTTCGTTTTTAATTTTTATCTACCGCAAAAATATATTTTTTAAAAAAATGATTTTATTGGTAATACAGGGTGACCCAGGGGTACGTGCATGCTCCATAACTTTTTTTCTATCTAAGCTGTCGGTTTGATTTTTTTTAAACGATAAGACCGACAATGGGGCACATTCTAAAAATATTTCTATTTATATACAGGATGTCCCCAATAAGATAAACAACTAAGTTCTGGTTTTTTAAATGGCAACCCCGCATTTTTGTTACATTTTAGATGCAATAGTTTTTGACTTATGTCAATTTATGTGTCAAAATAGCGTCGTGCAGAGATCCACAAAAAAATTCAGAACCTCAGAACTGTTCAAGATAACTTAATCAACTTTTTCCAGTCGATTCCTTGAGCTTCAGCGGATCTTCTGAGTTGTAGGCGAATTCGGAGTCGACGTTGTACCGCCTACTACGATTTTTTGAAAATTACAAAATACAAATAGCAATAACTCGACTTTTTCAAATGCATCATCCTATATTTTATTACATCATTGCATGGCATTTTTTAAGAGCTTTTTGCTGATATAGGGTTTGTTCGGTCTATTTTGTAAAATTTGCGAGATTTATTGCAAAATAAGAAATGTTGACGGTTTATTTGAGAAAAAAAAAAGGAATCGAGTAGGCCGCTGTCTTAAAATTTGACACATCCATATACTTTCAATAATTGTACGCGTCTAATTAAAAGAAAAAAAGAATCGAGTAGGCCACTGTTTGACACATTCATATAATTTTGAAAAGAATATGTTTCAACAAAAGGAAATTGTAATATTACAAAGTAAACAATTTTTATAATATTTACAAGAACATGAAAGAATGATTAATAGGATACAATATTAATATTTTTGATTTATAACAAATGCTCGAATAGGTCACCATCATGTTCCACGCAAACTGCTAGTCTTCTAGTAAATGAGTCCCGAACTCTAGCAAACATTGCTCCATCAACTGAACGGAAGGCTTCCGTAATCCTGTTTTTCATATCATCTGCAGTTGTTGGACGATCTCTGAAAACAGTTTCCTTCACGTACCCCCAAAGAAAAAAATCTATAGGAGTAAGGTCTGGAGATCGCGCGGGCCAAGGAATAGTTCCTCTCCCTATCCAACAATTAGGGTAGGAATTATCGTACCATCCTATGGTTATGCACTGAAGCACCATCGTGTTGAAACCACATTGTCCCTCTGGTATTCAAATCCACTTCTTCTTAAATATTGGGAAGAAACTGTAAATACCTTTCACCATGCAGCACATTGTCAAAAAACAATTTCCTTTTTGGTATAAGATACACTACCAGTGAGTTCAAACCGATCTCTCAACTTTAGGAATGAAGACACCCGTGGAGTTCTTGCTTCTGGATATTTTTGCAGGTAGATTCTGCTTGCTAATAAATGATTTCTGTCAGCTTCGCCAATACAGTAGATCATATTCACTAATTCCTTGCGAGTAAAACTCATGATTAATAATTAAATGCTTACAATTACTGAAAGTATATGGATGTGTCAAATTTTAAGACAGCGGCCTACTCGATTCCTTTTTTTTTTAATTAGACGCATACAATTATTGAAAGTATATGGATGTGTCAAATTTAAAGACAGCGGCCTACTCGATTCCTTTTTTTTCTCGAATAAACCGTCAACATTTCTTATTTTGCAATAAATCTCGCAAATTTTACAAAAAAAAAAACGCAACAAACCCTATATCAGCAAAAGCTCTTAAAAAATGCCATGCAATGATGTAATAAAATATAGGATGATGCATTTGAAAAAGTCGATTTATTGCTATTTGTAATTTGTAATTTTCAAAAAATCGTAGTAGGCGGTAGAACGTCGACTCCGAATTCGCCTACAACTCAGAAGATGCGCTGAAGCTCAAGGAATCGACTGGAAAAAGTTGATTAAGTTATCTTGAACAGTTCTGAAGTTCTGAATTTTTTTGTGGATCTCTGCACGACGCTATTTTGACATATAAATTGACATAAGTCAAAAACTATTGCAGGTAAGTCTAAGAAACCCGGGTGCGTTATATCGACAATTTAATGGCGAATCTAAAAATGTAACAAAAATGCGGGGTTGCCCTTTAAAAAACCAGAACTTAGTTGTGTATCTTATTTGGGACATCCTGTATATAAATAGAAATATTTTTAGAATCTGCCCCATTGTCGGTCTTATCGTTTAAAAAAAAATCAAACCGATAGCTTGAATAGAAAAAAAGTTATGGAACATGCACGTACCCTTGGGTCACACTGTATAATTCTATTTAATACCTTTTACGGCAGAGTTCAAGCTGTTAGTCTTTGGAAGACCAAAACCTAAATAGTACTTCTTGTGAGAAAGACAGTTTACATCAATAAGAAAAAAACCAATAAAATAATAAAAAAAAAGAACATCTTTAGTACAAACAATAAATTTGTGTGTAGGAGTTCAGCTGTATATAGAGTAGGGACCAAGAATAGAGCCTTGTGGAATCCCATTTTGTACTGTGACCATTTCAGAAGACTTTCCATTACAAGATATACTTTGCACTCTATTCGACAGATAATTGCTTAGAACTTCAACAGCACTTACTTGATAAGTAATGCATGTTTAATTCGATCAAAGGCTTTACTATATCGTCGCTGCAGAGTGAAAACCACGTATGTTCGAAAAGGTAAATTTTACAGGAGGCAATAAAAACCGATTTACTTATGATACGTTAGCAATGTAAACGTGTTTATCAAATAGACTATTAGATGGTGTTATAGGTCTTTTTAAATTAAAAAGTTTCGTGAGGAAGTGCGCTAGGAGGTTTTCAAGCTTATTAAGCAATTTCCATTTTCATAAAAAAATGACATACGTCATCTAATGCGGGATGAATATCATCAGTTACTTTTAGTAACGCTGTAGTACAGCTGTAGTTTGCCCTAAAACCTGACTGGTTTTCAGCAATTACATTAGAAGAATCAACAAAATCCCTTATTTGCTCTAACATTATTTTTTCAAATACCTTTGACCACGTACACAATGTACTTACTGGTCTGATAGGTTTTCCGGGTTACTAATTTTTGGTATCGGAATTACTTTGCCCTTCTTCCAATCATTTTGTTAGGATAGAAGTGTTAATGATATGTGTTATAAAGGGTAAGATATATGGACAGCCACCAAGTAGTAACATAAGGGTAATACGATCAAGTCCTTTTACATGTGATTTAATACTCAGAAGTACCTTGTACATCTAGATATCATTAGTTTTTTTTAAATGTAAAATCACCGACACTATCAAGTTTATTATTATTGTAGAACAATACAGTTTCCTCATCAGGTGGTCTGACAGTTTTATGAAAGTCGTTTTTTGGTTTTCTGCATTTTTAACGATATTTTTCCATACGAACAATATATTTTTTCATACCATCTGGTCTATGTCTCAAATCTAGAAAATCAATGGTCACCTGAAACAAATTCGGATAGCAACAAGGTTATGAGCTTTGAGTTATTCATGGAATATTCTATGCAATCTGGAAAATATTAGATGATAGGTAGCGGGAAACGGAAATATTTGGATGGAATTGGAAAACGGAATTCCAGATTTAAATTTCTGATGGAGTTTGGGAAACACTGGTAGAAAGAATCAACGAGAGAAGCAATCGCAATGTTTAATTGGGGAAACTTGAACTTTAATGGCTAGAGACTTAATTACAAGTATCTCAGAGTATAGTTTGGTAAATTACTAATGGGAAAGGTTGAGATCCTCAACGTTCTTCAATTAAATAATTGATTAAACTCTCCTATCTTACACCGAAACCACGCTTAAATCGCATGTCGTTCGATTAGGAGTGGATAAACTAAAGCCACTAGAAATTAATTTAAAGTTCGCTTAGTTCGTCAATAGGTATGGAGTACCACCATTCCTCCACTTTTAAGCCACGCCTCTTTTGACGCATTTCATCTGTCATCTGTAAACAGGGTTGCCAACATTCTCCCTTTTGTCATCTGTCAACAACCCATCGGGGAGTGGGGGTACTACGTAGTGCCGCCATACCTACTTTCGTCTCTAGGGGTAAAAACGGTCCTGCTTTGTTCACGGAAATCGATACATAAATATATTGAATTGCGAATAGTCTTCGCACAAAAACAATCTACACCTCTCGAACACAAGAAGGAAACATAGAAACAATGGCTTTATTGGGCCATTTCCCTTTTGTGGAACAATTTCTGGTGTTGTCATAATAAGATAGGATGACTATCGCGGTTAATCGTTCTTTTGTTATTCTTAACCTAATGTCATTGTATCGGGAATCAGAGGTCGGCATGAATACAACTTGAGCTTAATTTCCGCAATATTCTGTTTGCTCAACGTTCAGAAATGGCTACGAGCTCGGAATCTCTCTGAAAAGGTCCGCCGGGATTAATTTGGGGAATAGTAACGTTGCAAATACGACCCTTCCTATCAATGAACGAGCAGATGAATTGTTACGATTGTCTTTCCAGGGTTACGGTCAGTTTGATGGTTTACCAAAAATGTTCTGTCTCTTTGTCTCCTGTGTCTGTTCGATTTCTCGAGTTGTTTAATATATAAAGGTTGTTCTACGAGATTAATGTTAGTAGAGTAGTCCATTTGTTTTAGTAATGTTTAGAATAATTAGTATTAACAGATGTAAAGCTAGAAAACATTTGTTATGGAACTGTAGATATTAGGGAAGTGAAAAATCATCATTACAGGATAGTAACGATAAAGTTCAAACTTATTAAATTATTTTCTCCACGGCCACTTATAATAACACAAAAAAAAACATTATCGCTCTTGAGCTCACCGTATGGATTCTCCTCAATCTATAAATGCAAAGTATGTGCATTCATTATTCCATCTCTTACGTTAAAACGGACTTTGTTAGTGAATAGAACTATTTAAAAAAAGAAAAAGAAACCATTGAACATTGAACAAGTCGTATAGGATAAAAAGTTGCTGTGATAGTAGGTACATTTTATAAGTGAAAGGGATACAGGAGTTTTCTTTTATAATGCAATGAACAACTGATATTACTAATTTTATATAGAAACTTGTCTAAAAAGCGAAGATGAATTGTTAACTGTTAACAAAACGCATTCTATAATGCCATGACACATAATAAATATATTTTTTTATTAAAAATGACAGCAGTCGATATTTTCTACGTTCCAATAATTTTTCCTTGTGTATTTTCGGAGATACGATATCTTTCCTTGCATCATAAATAAAAGCAACCGAAGCTGTTTAAAAGCTCGAATGTCATACATAAAAACGAAGTAGACACTTACATGAGTGCAAAAGAGATCAGAACACGCTTGTAGTATAAATTTTGAATCGAGCTTCCTTGAGGATGTAGGTACATATGTTAATTCAAATTGAGCCGTATATATTTTAGACTACAGTTTCACTTGCTATTCTTGGTTTAAAATAGAAGAGAATTTTAGATGGGGGAGTTATAAATCACTTTTATATCTCTGAATATTTGATGAAATAACGTGTCTTGAAATTACTTTGTTTCGGTTACATAGATGGTAATACACCGCTTGCGAAATAGGAAGTTATTAAGAAACGATTGGTAGGAAGATTTCTTAAAGTTCTTTTTCAAAAAAACCACGTAGGCGTTGGATAATACATGTTAATTTAATTGGAAGATCACCGAACAGTAAAAGTATCCTTGAAAAAGCTATACGACGATACAAATAGAACAATTGGTGAGGCTGGATGAAGTATAAAACCTTTAAGTAATGGGCAATGTTGGAAATCTATGATACTAAGCTAGATGGTAAGACCAAGGACCAAAGCAACAGATATCATACAAAAAATTCCACAAACCAAATGGAGATGGGCACTTTTGGATAATAGATAGACCAAGAGGCTCATAGACTAGAGATCTAAAGCAAATAGGATGACAGAGGCAGACCATCAACAGGATTACATACGGAGGACTGCAGAAAATATGATAAATAAAGTACAATACAGAAGGAGACGACTGTCAAGAAGTAGATATAGTAGAACCCACTTGTTTAGGAGAATGAAAAAACGTTAATCTCACAAGAGATCAAAAAATGAAGATATCAACCTCTATTCAAATCTAATATGCGTTATAGAAATTAAAATGTAAATTCATATTAAATAATTATACGCCATTCTCCCCTATAACGATATCCAGCTAAGTTGGTTATTGAATCTTTACACAGTGGTCCTAATAGCCAAAATATTATTATATTTTTATGTATATGGACAGTGTATGGTGTTTTCGACATTAAACTGCTCAAAAATGTCCAGATTCATCAGCATTCCTTCTATTAGCGGTATCCTTTGTGTTTTTATAACGTTTTTTTATTCTCCTAAACAAGTGGGTTCTACTATACAAGAGGATAATGAGGTCAATGTGTTGACCAATAAGAAAAGAGTTGCGGAGGGGGATAGGAATTCAAAGCAATTTTCAAATCTATTTTTAGATGATTTTGAACTTTTTCAGAACCTATTACTATCAACAAATGTGACTCTCCATTTGGAATATCGGTTTAATCACATACAGGAAAGGCCAAAAGAATTTTATTTATTTAAACAGTTTCGGATTTATTTATCACTTTTTATTTTAGTCATTTACCTTTTCTTTTTATAAATAAGTACTTGAAAGAAAAGATATTGACTACAATAATTTTTAATTGGTTCTTAACATAATTTTTAATTAGAATAAAGTTATTATTAATTTAGTTTCTAATGGCTTGTTTTGTAACACAAGAAGTTTCGTAGACACCTAGAAAGATATTGTATCACTTGGGGCATGTAATGTCCTTAAGGATACATAGTGCTCATCAGGGAAATGTTGAGGAAATTTTATCACGCAACATCCGAACCCTGCTTTGCGATCCCGCTGCATTTACTGTAAAATTTATTATTTTCTGTAACATGATCTAGCCATTCTCTGTTCCATGATTTTTATAATATGACAAAAGAGAGTTCTTACGCCCGAAGGAAGAAAATCACTTAGAACATGATACAATAAATCTCTACATTGCGTAAAATAATGGAAAATAATATCTGCCATAAATTATATTTAGAATCCAGTTGAGAATGCTCTTCTAGCATTGCCATAGATCGAACAAATTGTTATGGAAGTATTAATAAAAGTTTAGATTGCCAGTTCTTCTAATCAACACAGCCACAGTCAGTAATTTAATTTGTAGAAGTAGTACAGGTTTAAGAGGTAGACATTTTATTTTACCTCATCCTTCCAATACGTTTGATCGGCCTAATAAAAGATTTCGTTTGATTTAATCATGTTTCCATGATTTTTACTGAAATAAACCTGTTCTTTTGACAGATAAGTCAGACTTTATTTATTCATAGCCGTATCGTATGTATTTTAATTGATTCGGAATTTTGTATTAATAGTAGTTGATGACACAAGGAACGAAAAAAAAATATGAACTTAATAAAATTATACCTAATCAAATTGCTTTGTGTTAGTGTTTCGGTAGGTTAGTTTTATGTACGGAGCACAGAAAAGTTAGGTTAGGTTTCTACGAAGCCCCAATGAGGCTGTGTACACGTCTCGGAAGGGACCCCTGGGAATGTTCACAATACCCTGTTGACAGACGACATATGACAGTTGACAGATGACATTAATAATGTTTTAACGTACCTTCAAAATTAATTTAAATTTTAAAAAACCTAATTTTTCCATATGGAGTAATGGTTAGTAATGATTAGTCTAAAGTCAAATATCGGTGGGCAAAAAATTCGCTTAAAAGGGAGGAAGGGCGGGAAAAAAAGGACGACCAAGGATATACGATGGATTTACGAGTAAACCATTTAATATTTATCTATTTTTGTCCATTGTATTGCTCCATCATGCATTGTTTTATTATCAGACATCTGATTACTTAATTAAATATACTTTAAAACAATCAATTATCTAAACATAAATCAACGGAAAAAACTTTCACACCCTATATATTTCCGCAGGAGTTGCGAATCAGATTGATTTTAGAATTTACGTGAAAACAAAGTTTTAGAACGTCCAAACATTTTTCTAGGTAGGAATTTAGGATCCACTGGAGCTCGAAACGTAAATTAGAATCTAAATCTCGAAGTCGGATATTATGTGGTATCTATCAGGTAGCGGGTGGGTAGCGAGAACGTAATAAATCTTAGTACGCTCTCTTATCACTCACTTTCAACATTGACGGGTGCAAGTTAAAAGAAAATAAACTCAATGTGCCAATGAGATCAACCAACGGCATGTCTGAGAGACTTTAAATCACTCAGTGTTTATCGCCGAGGAAGTAATTCATTTTTTAAACGTTACCTAGGAACAGTTGATTTTGGATTTTATCAGAGAATTATAAATATATATAAAGATACTGTATAAAAATGGGTGGTATCTTTTCCATTTATTACAACACTGGCCCTATCCTGCAAAATCCCCTCGATTTGTAAGGCTTCAACGATTGTTCGATTTACAACCTGCATTGAGATCGTTCTTTCAGACTTGTATTTACTTCCATTAAATTATTAGCATATACTCATCATACTTAACACTTTGAATGCCGCTGAACACGGCTACCGTGTCGGTACTAATTTATAGCTGGTGCCACCGGACACGGCTCCCGTGTTCATGGTTCCAAGCAGAGTTTTGTTTAAAAAAACACTGATTTTTTATTGGAAATAGGTGCTAAATGTTAATAAAAGTTAATACACACTTTTTAAACACATTAGACAAATAATAAAAATCAAATTAGGTATTTGTAATACCAGATGTCCCACAAGTTTCTGACCCATTTTAATTTCAAATATCTTGGAACTCAGAAACGATAGGGAGGTGCGGTTTTCACTAAACAATTTCTATCTATATAAAGTTTTTTCCAGTATACATGTTTATTTAGTAAAATCTTATATAGGGTGTTTTAAAAAAACGGTCTTTTCAAATGCAAATATCGTCGATTTTTTTTATCGAAATACCCTATATATTATTATTCTATCTGAAAGGTGAACTCTTTCCCTTTCCGTAAATGTATAATTTGTTGAAGTTTAGATGAAAAATAAGTGAGTTATTTGATTTTTAACGATAGGCAGTTATGTAGGTATCTACGGTTGCGAATGTTATAGGTATAGTCCTCGTAATCGCTTTAGTCCGGCCGTCTGAAAAGTTCTATAAAGTAGCTATCGAGTGTTCTACTTTAATATATAGCTCGAGAGTGGAAAGTATAAATTAAAATAATAAAAATATGTTCAATCGCTAAGTTGTAACTAATGGCTCGGCTACACGACCAAATCATGGTTTAACTGTTTAACTTGGAACATCTTAAAGATTTTTATTGAATTAGATAATTTATATGTTAATTTTTTACGAAAATTTGGTATACATCTTTTAAGTTTGTTTTGTTATTTTCTACAAATGTTAAGTCCTGCTTCTTTCAAAAACATCCGGTATAAAAATTTTTAAACGTATTAGCAGGAAAATTTTGTAATTTTCTCTTATTTAAAACCTAAAACCAAATAACTCACTTATTTTTCATATAAACTTGAACAAATTATATAGTTTCACAAAGGGAAAGAGTTCACCTCTTAGATTGAATAAAAATATATAGGGTGTTTCGTTAAAAAATCACATAAGAATATCTTTTTTCTATAACTGCTATGGAAAATAGCATATTACTTCATAACTTCAGAAGTGTGTATTGCTCATAATGTGAGAAATATTTGTTCTCACAGGACTTTGCCCACACCACATAGATTTATGCAAGGGATCAACAAAAATCAATTCCATTGATACTGCATCGTGCATGTATAACGTGTGGGGAAAGTACTTTTCCAACTTGTTGCACAACATAATATTTTAAAACCAGTTGTGGAAGAACTCCACTAAATAACTGTGTTAGATTATGAAAAGAGTGAAATATTGACACTTTATGGCACTTTTTTTAACTCTTTACTACCTCCAACTATAAATAGCAGTTTTGTGCATAGAAATCGATGAAATAAAGAGTATTTGAAGAAAAAGGCATAAAAAACATTACATTCTGATACGATTCTCGTTGTTTCAAATAGTTGGTTGTAATTATGGCAAAAAAGCAAAGGCGGCTGCTGTCAACAAATAATAGTTCACACTTTGTAATGACAAGTTATGCGTTAGTTTTCTTAATTTATGCAATAAATAGTTGTAAATACACAAAAAGTTGTTTATATTAAGTATGGATGATTTGTGTCAACCATCGACCTCTAAAAGGAGGAAACTTTATCCATTATCTGACGAAGAACTATTAAGAGCTCTGGAAGATTCAGACGATGAGTTCGATTTAACTCAATTTAATGAAATTAGTGACGAGGAGGTATCATCAACCGATAACGAAGGAGAAATTGCTGATATACAACAAGATATTCATTTACAAGTGGATGTTGACCCTCAACAACAAATTTGGTCAACAGTAGCACCGGATATTGAACAAATACCATTTTCAGGAATACCAGGTTTAAAAATTAATATAGAAAATAATACGCCTATGGATTATTTTAATTTGCTGGCCAATGATGATTTTTATCAATTAATTGTAGAAAATACAAATAAATATTCAGTTGATATTCTTGCACGTAGTGAAGGAGCACAAAGTCGAATAACAAATTGGAAAGATGTTACAAAAGATGAATTAAAACGTTTTCTCGGACTTTTATTCCATATGGGTACCATAAAACTAAATAGGATTAATGATTATTGGAAAACCAATTTACTTTTTCAGATTCCAGTATTTGCAAAGGTTATGAGTAGAAATCGATTCCTTCTGATTCTTCGTGCCTTACATTTTAGCGATAATGATACTCAACAAAACAAAATGGATAAAATTACACCGTTGATTAATTTCTTTAATTCAAGAATGAAAGATATCTACTATCCAAACAAAGAAATTTCAATCGATGAATCAATGGTTTTATGGAGAGGCAGACTCCACTTCCGCCAATACGTTAAAGGAAAACGGCACAAATATGGCATAAAGTTGTATATGCTGGCAGACAATGCAATAACACATAAAATTTTAGTATATGGAGGTTCCACAGACCCTGATATAGGAGGAAGAGGGCATGTACAAAAAGTTGTTTTAAGACTTCTAGAAGATATAACCAATGTGGGCCACTCAATCTATATGGACAATTTTTATAGTAGCGTCGAATTGTCAAGAAAACTTTTAAGAGAAAACACTTACTCCACTGGTACTTTACGACCAAAACGTGTAGGTACTCCCCCGACTGTTAAAAACAGACAATTAGTGGTGGGTGAAAGTTATTGTGAATATTTACAGGATGGAACATGTGTATGTAAGTGGAAAGATCACAGGGAAGTTTTATCTATTTCTACCGAGTTTGGAGGTGACATGGTACCAACGATATCTAAGAGAGGAGTAGAGCAAATGAAACCACAATTAATAGAGGTATATAACCGATTTAAGAATGGTGTAGATCATTGTGATCAATTATTAAGTTACTACAGTTGTGAACATAAAACACTGTGGTGGTATAAGAAACTTGGAATACATATATTTCAGATCATGTTAATAAATGCATATAATATATATAATAAAAATGCACCAAGGAAGTTAAGTCTTTATGACTTTCGATTAGTTATAATAAATAGTTTATTAGGATTAGAAGAAAACCGAAGGCAGCCTAAAAAAAATAAAATAAGTCATTTACCGCACCAGTGTTCCAAAGACGCAAGAGGTAATACAAAGAGCCGTAGATGTAAATACTGCTGGCAAATTCAAAATATAAGAAAGGCATCATTATTTTTCTGTCCCCAATGTCCTGGAGAACCCGGACTATGTTTAACTCCATGTTTTAAAAATTTTCATGAACAACAATAAATTTTCTTGTGAAATTTATACTGATTTATTTCAAATGTTGCATACAATTTAAATATTTTCTTTATTTTATCAAAAAAATTAGTGGACACGCTAGCCGTCCCTGGCACATTACATTACAACCCCTCCATCGGCCAATACTATAAATTTGCCGCTGATATTTAAAAAAATTCACCCCTTTCGGGAGAGAGTATTGGTCGATGGAAAGTGATATTGAACACCACCATCGTGTTCAGCATCCTCGAAAACAAGGGGACATCCGTTTTGTCGCTGATATTAAAAAAAAAAATTCGACCCTTTCGGGGGTGAGTCTTGACCTGTGGAGGGGTTGGTGGGGGTCACAAGTGATATTGAACACCACCATCGTATTCATCATCCTCGAAAACGGGGGGACAGATGTGTTGCTGCTGATAAAAAAAAACACCTCTGTCGGGGGTGAGTTTTGGCCGGTTGGAGGGGTTGGTGGGGGGTCAGAAGCGATATTTAGCCCCTTAAACGTGCTCAGCATCCTCGAAAACGGGGGGTATATATTTGCTGCTGATATTTAAAAAAAATCACCCTATTCGTGGGAGAATAGTGGCCGGTGGAGGGGTTGGTAAGGGTCGGAAGCGATATCCCACAACACCACCACCGTGCTCAGCATGGGGGGAAAGTGTGTTTTTTCTATATTTTATCAAAAAAATTATTGTACACGCTAGCCGTTTTAATGGCACACAGGTTAACATTTGTATAGACGTATGGCAGTGAAAGTGTTTTAAAGCAGCAGAAGTAGTATTACAATCTGAAAGAACCATCGCCGGGATGAATTCTATAAAGGTTACTGCTAAATACAGGCTCGCGGCTATATAACTTTAACCTTGGCATGTATAGTGGATCTCGACATGGAAAAAGTATTAGACAAAGTCTAGCCTACATCTGGTTATTACTTACCTAAAAGTGAGAGTCAACAAACCATTTAGTATAGATGCAGATGTCCCCCACGGCTCAAAATATTAAGTTTTAATATATATTTGTTTCTTAGGAAACTAGGTTCAATGTTACGAATATTATGGAAATAATATCGCTGGGTCTAGGTGCACGCTAACGTGTACAAAATAAAAAACTTAGGTACACGCTAAAACGTCATCATTGTCCATGACGTAGTCTTTTAGCGTGCACCGATTTACCGCGCAGGAGACATTCAACCGTGCACAAGGACGCTGAATTCAAATAAGATGTCAAATCGATGATATTGACAGTTGACAGCTGTCAAATTGCTGTCAAATGCTTTTTAGTAATAAGAAATCTTATATTAAAGAATATAATCATATGTTTTTGAGGACGCTGAATTCAAATGTAATGTCAATTCAATAATATTGAAAATTTACAGCTTTCAAATAGTTTGTGTCAATACACACAGCTGCTCCTCAGTCAAGGCCCCGCCCACCAACGCGTACAACGCAGCTAGGGGCAGTAGAAAACTGTTACAGAAATACATTACCAAATTTCCACAGTCAAGAGAAACAAGTGTTTATGTTATATTTTTTGACCCCTTCACGATGTTCGATTCATCTTTTTCGATTATGTCTGGAAAAACCTCGAAGACGACGTTTAGGGCCAGGTTCTTATGCACCAGGTGCTCGGGGGGTCGTTTTCGACACGAAATTCGGTTTCAGCGCCTCAAAAATCCCCCTTCACGATGTTCGATTCATCTTTTTTGATTATGTCTGGAAAAACCTCGGAGACGACGTTTAGGGCCAGGTTCTGGTGCACCAGGTGTTCGGGGGTCGCTTTCGACGTGACATTTGGATCTAGCACCCCAAAAAACGCCCCCATTGAGATTTTTGGTTTGCTTTTGTCAATATTTTCTGGAATATTCTCGGGGTTGACGTCCACGTCCAGGTTCAGGTGCAGCAGGTGTTCGGGGGTGTTCGCCGATGCCGTATTTGGATTCAGCGACCCAAAAAACCCCCGGGCACCGAGTTTCTCTACTTCCCCGCTTGAATTTTGAGATAGTCCCCCGAAGATGACGTTTATTGGGGTTTCTGAGCTCCAGGTGTTCGTGGGGCCAATTTGAACATCATACTCGTGATCAGCGACCTCAAAAACCCCTGGGTACCCGACTTGGGCCAAAAAGAGTCAAACCGTGACTCAATTCACAGGGTATGATAGCGGCAGATTTCCTCTTTCACACATGAACTTTGAATTATGAGAGAATATGCATTTTTAACAAAGTTATTGGATAATTTCTCCACCCGCTCATGTGTAATTGCACGGACTGTGCTCTCAGGCATACAATACAGAAGCTCATTATCCGGGGTGCGTTTGGTCCCGTTTTTCGAGAAAAATCATAAATACCATTTTTGTAGAAAATTAACAGATCTTCAATTTTTATCCGAACCGAAAATCTCTAACTGCCATATTTTGGGAGATATTCGCGGAAAACCGATTTTCCTGGTCTTTTGGGGCCATTTTCTCGGCCGTCGCACGAGCTTTTCACGCAAACTTTGTCTCATCTTTAATGAGGTACCAAAATCCACTTCCAACCAGAAAATGAAAATGGAAACTAATAATCTTAAGGTTGGCCCCTTCATTTACTGGACTATGTCCCTCACGGCTCAAAGTATTAATTTTTAATACATATTTGTTTCTTAGGAAACTAAATTCAATGTTAACGGAATTTGTAACGTTTGGATAGGCATTTTGGTTACGTATATTATGGAAATAATATATTTTGATGACACTCTAAGAGATATTTTTAGATGTGCTGCCATCTATGATTAGAAGAGAGTATTGACAATTATTAAAAGCAAAAAATTCCCGGTGTATTGGGGTTGCATACACAATTTGCATTGTGTGTTGCAAAGCTTTTATTTGACTGATTCTAGTCAAAATGTCACTCTCTTCTTTCGTATCCCTTTCAGAGATTAATACAAAGTTAGAAAACGAGTAAGGAATTTAATTGACATTTTGACTAGAATCAGTCACAAAAAGCTTTGCAACACACAATGCAAATTGTGTATGCAACCCCAATACACCGGGAATTTTTTGCTTTTAATAATTGTCAATACTCTCTTCTAATCATAGATGGCAGCACATCTAAAAATTTTATCTTATAGCGGATATAGCTACTGACTTGTACGAGTTTGGAATTTTATTTATTGGATTCTAAAAGCCTAACTGACGAAGCCGAAAGGCAGAAACCGGTCTTAGGATGTCGAATCTGATAAATTAAATTCCTTACTCGTTTTCTACCTTTGTATTAATCTCTGAAAGGGATACGAAAGAAGAGAGTGACATTTTGACTAGAATCAGTCAAATAAAAGCTTTGCAACACACAATGCAAATTGTGTATGCAACCCCAATACACCGGGAATTTTTTGCTTTTAATAATTGTCAATACTCTCTTCTAATCATAGATGGCAGCACATCTAAAAATTTTATCTTATAGCGGATATAGCTACTGACTTGTACGAGTTTGGAATTTTATTTATTGGATTCGAAAAGCCTAACTGACGAAGCCGAAAGGCAGAAACCGGTCTGAGGATGTCGAATCTGATAAATTAAATTCCTTACTCGTTTTCTAATCTAAGAGATATGTATGCTTCTTTGGAAAAACAGCGGAGAATCAATTTACTAATTTAGTATTTTGTTTTGTCTCAAATTGACTTATGTTTTTTTCAATGCTTCTTCTGTTCTATCCTTTATTTTTATGCCATCCGTTTAAGCTAATATCTGAGCAGTATTTACATTCGTCATTATTAAAAAAAAAACTTTTTTCGTCAACCTCTACAAAAAATGCCATTTTACGTACTAATTTCCGAAGGAAAAGTCAACTATTTTTAAAGGCAAGTACTTTTCTTCCTCAAATGACTCGCACCGTGCCGTATCCTAGTGCCCACAGCGTGCACCGTGCCGTATCTAGTGACCACAGCGGATGAAAAGTGTTTGCTGACGAAAAATGCTTGTCTTCAAAAATGGTCGACTTTTATTTCGGAAATTATTACGTTTTGTAGAGGTCGACGAAAAAATGTAATATGCGCCTCGGCGAAAAACTGTCTAGTGTCTCGCCTGCTTGCTAGCCTCTGCTATCAATTTGCAGACTCGACACTCGGCACATAAATAACTATTAACAATTTAGAATATTAGCGGCATGACATACAATATTTACAAAACAGAAAAAAAGCATAAAAAACGAACACAAAGTTTTCTGTACCCCACGAATCCGAGACAACAAAGTTCCAACGCCGGAAACAGTAATGAGCCGCCATTTTTAAGACCGATCTATTTTCGTATACTAATTTTAAAATTTTATTAAGAGAGACAAGAGCTACAGCGGTGAAGAACTGCCGTACGTTTTTGGGGTTCCTTTGGGCGGCCCGAAGTTTCATTTTGTCGACTCCTACACCGAGCAAGAACGTCTATTTTCCGAAATAGTTATGATGTATTTCTCCAACTTTGCGGAAACGGGGTAAGTTGAGCTATGCTGTTATTAAATTTAAATTAGCTTTAGTGAGTATGATCGGTGTTTGTTAATAAGAAGTCTTATGAGTCTCTTGAATGAAACTGCTAAAAGGGGTGGGTATCGTCAACATTACTTAAATTGTACAGGTTTGTTGAGTACAGCAGAAAAATTCGGTTAATGTTTTTTTAAGAAAAAACTCGATTCAGACTAGGAGGATACAAAAGTATCAGAACATCGGTAAACTATTTGGATATTTTTATTTAAAATACTAACAGTGCCTAACGTGCCTACGTTTAACTTTAAAATGTAGATTTATTTTTGTTTAAATAACAACTTCCCAAATCATTGGTTAGGCAGAGGAGGACCTCACAACTGGCCTGCAAGGGGGCGCGATTTTAATCCAATCGATTACCATGTTTGGGGTTATTTAAAATCAAAAGTTTACTCAACTGAAGCTAACACTAGAGAAGACATTTTGACTAGAATCAGTCAAATAAAAGCTTTGCAACACACAATGCAAATTGTGTATGCAACCCCAATACATCGGGAATTATTTGCTTTAAAAATTGTCAATACTCTCTTCTAATCATAGATGGCAGCACATCTAAAAATTTTATCTTATAGCGGATATAGCTATTGACTTGTACTTGTTTGGAATTTTATTTATTGGATTCGAAAAGCCTAACTGACGAAGCCGAAAGGCAGAAACCGGTCTTAGGATGTCGAATCTGATAAATTAAATTCCTTACTCGTTTTCTAACTTTGTATTAATCTCTGAAAGGGATACGAAAGAAGATAGTGACATTTTGACTAGAATCAGTCAAATAAAAGCTTTGCAACACACAATGCAAATTGTGTATATACATCGGGAATTATTTGCTTTAAAAATTGGCAATACTCTCTTCTAATCATAGATGGCAGCACATCTAATAATTGTTTTCGTTTGCAACATTATTTTTGTTCAAAATAATATTATGCTTTTTTCGGAATGGGCATTTTGCCTCATTTTTATAATTTTTTAATATTTTTTTTTACGCATACAGGGTGTTTGAAAGTTAATCATTGACAATAATAATTTGTCCCAATTACGGACCTATCCTCTCGTTTTTCAATAATGTTGGGATCCAGAAATTAGGAGAATAAGAAATAGTTGATGATTTTATGGGTTAAACCATTTGCGGAAGAATTTTTTTTTAAGGACCCCGCACCATTCTTATGGAAACGGGAGCACCGTCAAATTATCTGAATTTTTGATATGTGATCAATAGTGTCCATGGGCCCAATCCTATCCTATGGCTAGATTTCTTTATACAGGGCATTAAAGTTCAAGATTCCGAAATTTTAAAATGTGTACCAAAAAGTCCCTGCAAAATATGTTTAAAAGTTTCTGGCGGATATATGTAGTCAAAATACATACGTAATAAATAAAATCAAAATATATTTCCTTACAGGGCGATTCATGTTTCCACAGGCATTTTTGTTCAAAGTATGTATTTTTAACATGCAGAAATATGGTTTAAAAAAAAGTTTCTGAATATTGGACATAATGTAGATCTTGACGTCCTCGTTCAAAATTGTAATTGGTTAAATTGGATACTATGGTTTTTTTCGAGAAATTAATCGATTAAACTGTAAAAATATCAATTTTTGCCAATAACTTTTAGTAATAAAAAATAAACGAAATATTGTAAACTAAATATTTTTACACACTGTATTAGATTATATTGCACCGTTATATTAATTGGAGGCAGGCTAAAAATTTATACTTACAGGGTGATCTCACTTGAGCTTGTAAGATGACAAATTCAACAAATCTAAAACAGCTGCCAAACAATTAACAATTAATTGTTACCATTTACTTATTTTTTAATAAGTTAATCTTACAGCTACAGCAGCCACCAGAATTTACAAAAATGTGATTTTTGAGCAGCTGTAGATCCTTTACTATTTACCTTAGATAGTAAGTGTGATATATCGTTGAAATCAGCTCATTGGGGAGATTTTAAAAATGTTAAAATACATAGGGCGTTCCATTAAAAACTTTGATCTGGCAGGGCGTTAGGAAACACCCTGTAACATTGTAACTAATTTTAAAATATAAAGCTTAAAGCATTTTGTTTCATTTCGGATTTTTTCAATTCTCCTACGTAGGGGACTAGATTTACCAATTGACAATAACTTAAAAACATTTATTTTGTGCAGCGGTCACGGGAAGCGGCTGATGGCGTAAAAAAAATGGTGCCCGAAAGCTATTTGTTATTATTAATCAATGGATATACTCAAAGTTGTCATTTCCTTTTGTTTTAGTATAAAAAAACACCTATTTTTCAGCCATATTCAGAGGACTACCCCCTTAATGCAACTACTGTATAATCCTTTTTTTTTAATAAGTGTACATAAAATTTGTTGAAAATTTAAAATCGATATTTCACGAAAGCGGAGAAGACTCTAATGAAAAACTAAACTACCAAATTACATCTTTTATGAATCCTTTTTATTCAGGAAGCTACGATTCCGTAAAAATTATAACTCGCTTCTTTTTACATCAAAAAAGTTCGATTTTGTTGCTGAATTTCTCCCGAAAGATGATTTTGTCAGTTTCTCTAACACGTCGATTTGCGTTTCTGAAGTGTCTACTTTGATGTTAACATCCAGTTGAAGCGGGGAATAAGATTTTGATACTAGACATCAAGTCAGAGCCGAAAAAAGGAATTAAAAAAATACTATTCTTATTTTTGATGCATTTTTTCCAAAATGTGCTACAATAAAGATAAAAATAAATAAAACTCTAATAAATGTCGGTAACACA
The DNA here is from genome assembly GCA_949320105.2 of Crepidodera aurea. NCBI lineage: Eukaryota > Metazoa > Arthropoda > Insecta > Coleoptera > Chrysomelidae > Crepidodera > Crepidodera aurea. The sequence goes on from OX439480.2 coordinate 15,387,365, forward strand.
TATAATCAGGATATAAAATTGAACAAATAAACGGCAACTAGTTTCGGCTGTTAGCCATGATCAGGCCTACAAAAAATGTTAGACTTACATTTAAGTAAATAAAAATATTTTACAGAAATCCCAATGTCCCAAGAAAGGATCGTTTTAGCAGCATGGGTCCTGCTTATTGGACCCAGTTTGATGTCGAATGGCCGGAATTTGATCTTAAAGAAGAAAGATATTTGGAATTAGGTAATTACATATTTATATAGCTTTTATACAAGGTGAAAACTGTAATATTTCACAAAATATTTATATCGATAAAAAAATTAATATTTATACAGGGTGAGTCACGGGAAACGCGACGGTCCATTGTGGCTTTGAACATTTTGTTTATTCATGGATATGTGGTTTGATAATGGCTACATTTCAAAATTATTTTGAACTATACAGGTTGTCTCAAAAAAATGTGGCGTATCTTATGCAAGATCCTATATTTTGTTGCATTTATAGATTATACTTTTAAGCTTTTTAGTTTTTGAGATATTTTGATATTTCTAAAAATGGAAGCACTTACAAGAAAACCAATAACTTTGAAACCTAGGGAATCAGCGAAATTAAATTTCAACTGAAAAAAATTAGACTAATAATTGAAAGCAATAATGTATTCAGAGTTGTTTAAAATTATACAGGGCCTCCAAAATGGGGCCATTCTCTAATGACATATCCAAACGAAAATATCGTTCTTATTTTAAATAGGACGCCATGTATTTTATAATCCTATTATGTAGCAAATTATAAAGGTCTACTATGCCCAAATCTACTAATTTTGGAGTTATTTTTATTTTTGTTAAATTTTACATTATTTTTCCACCGTAATGCCTAAATATAACAACCTCTGTGTGATCAACTTAGACTATGATATGAAACAATTACAGATGAATCCACTTTTCATAATAATGGATTAGTTAACCGTCATTTGTTCCACACAATAGATCATCAGAACCGGTGTAACATTAATGTATACGGTGAAATTGTAGGTGGCCCATATTTCTTTGATGGAAATTTTTGCAATTTTTAAGAAAAAGTTTCTGGAAACTGTTGGAAAATGTATTATTAGATATTAGACAAAAAATGATGATGCAATAGTCTAAGCTGATCAAATACAGGATATTTAAGCATTACGGTGGAAAAATAATGTAAAATTTAACAAAAATAAAAATAACTCCAAAATTAATAGATTTAGGCATAGTAGACCTTCATAATTTTTAAAAGGTAATGGAATTTGAAAAGCCAGGGGGGGAGAGTGGGGGTCAAAGGTACCCATTTTGAGTTTTTCGCTTATATCTCAAAAACGGTGCACTGGAGGGAAATTTTGTTTTCTAATAAAAAAAAAATCAGAAAATTATCTAAAATATATTATATATATTATATGTTTTTTTCAAATTCGGAACCGTTTTCGAGCTACATCCTCGAAAAAGTAGAATATAAAAAATCATTTTACCTAACATTGTAGTGGATTGAGGATTTCTACTACACAGAATAATTTGACAAAAAGGATGCATCTGTTACGACTATTTGTAATAGTTATATGACCTACGTCAACCACCATTATCCTGGAACTACTTGCACTGTGGTGTTTGATGGGTACACAAACACAGTCAATAAATAGCACTAAATCACAAGAACAAATGCGACGTTACAGACTGAGAAGGTCAGCCGACATCAATTTGACCTGGGACCGATAATGCTGACGTAGTAATCGTGAAGACTGCTGTTGAACCATCCACTCACAATTCTGTGGCTGTCGTTGGTGAGGATGTAGACCTTGCTGTCCTGTTGATTGCTTTCACTTCTCCAACTCGAGATATCATAATGCTGAAACTCGAACGAGGTAAAACCAAAACAATGGCACTGTCCACCCAAGAGATGCAGCACCGTGGATTTGAACACCTCCTGTTCCTTCATTCATTTACCGGATGCGACACAACTTCTGCTATTTCAGGAGAAGCAAGGTGGGCTTCTTAAAATTGCACTTGAAGTCAGAAAGCATCAAGCAAGCAGCAATGACCTTTTCTAACCCCTCCTCTACTCACAACCAGGATGAAAAGGCTGGGAAGGGCACCAAAAAGACAAACTTCCCTTAACCAGTACCGCTTCCAGTCATTTACGAGGTCAATGGCAAATATGAAGCCTGAAATCAGCTCCCTACCTCCAACAGAGAATGTAGCTAAACAGCATTCCCGGCACACCTACCACCAAGTGCAGCAGTGGCTCGGGAATGAGCTGCCCTCCCAAGAACGGGGGTGGAAACGTTTAGCAGATACCCTGATGCCAATTACAACGGAAACTCTACCAGCACCTGAGGTCCTTCTGAAAACTATATTTTGTCGCTGCACCAAGGATTGTGTAATTGGCAAATGTGGCTGCCGAAAAGTAACCTGTTCTGCAGTGTGCCTTCACTGCCAAGGGAAATGCCTGAACAGCGTGCCTGTTGACGATGAAGACGACGTAGAGCCCATTCAGCAAGAACCAACCACTACTGAGGACGAAGATGCCATAGACGAACAACCTGGGCCCTCAAGTTCAAAGAGGATGAAAATTTGATTACATATAAAGTAGAGAGTATAACATTAAGAATTTATTGAGAACAATGGGGTTTGCAATAATTGTATTGATGTAACGAAACTATCTGTAAAATAAAGTGTGAAATTTGTTATTATCATTCTTTTGGTCTACTTTATTTAATAACTTGCTTAAAAGTGTGGCCACATATATTATTAGATGAACGAACAAAGGTTGTGGGTCAAGAATATGATATATAAACAAATTTTCTGAAATTTGCAAAATGTTTTAAAATGGCTGTAACTTTAGGCGGGTTGGAGATTAATTAGCATATGTGTATTGTATTCTGAAAGTGAATTTAAATCTCTACAACTTCTTTTCTATGCATATTTTTCGTTTATGAATAGGTTTAGACAATATGAAAGATTGTTTGACGAATATAGTAAGGTTAAATGATTTTTTTTATATTCTACTTTTTCGAGGGTGTAGCTCTAAAACGGTTGCGGATTTGAAAAAAACATGTAATATAAAAGTTTTAGACAATTTTATGAACTTTCTTCCATAAGAAATAATATAACTTTGATACGCCACACTTTTTTGGGACAACCTGTATAATTCAAACAAAATTTTGAAAATATTAACCGTTTAGCCACAATGGACCGTCGCGTCTACCGGGACTCACCCTGTATAAAAACTTCATCAAAAGTTGATCCTTTTAATCGTAAAGACATTGATTGAAATTAAAGCTAAACTTTTATAACGTTTCGCTTATGGTAAAAATTTGTTTTTATATTTTTCTTGTACGATTTTTAGTATTGTATAAGTATATCCTATTTCAGATATCCCACCTCAACCCAACCAACACTATCGCAAAACCGAGATGAAGTATTGGAATCAAATTTTTCCCACAGTCACCGAAAATTTTACGTTTAGTTCTTTCCCACTGGCCCATCCTACAAAAAAAAGTTTTTACACCCCATCCGTACCATCACAACATACCCCACCACCGTGGTTATACAACGTTCCAACTTCATTTACAATGCGGCCCAAAAACAAGTTTGAAAACTTCGAAAAACCTCTCAGGAAATCATCGAATGTGTTTGGAACGATTGTGAAAACGGGAAACAGACCAGATAATATCGAAGAAAATATTTATGGGAAAATTATTGAAACGCCTCCTGAGGAAGTGAAACAAAGTTCAACGATGAACGTAATAACAGTTGCAGGTGGTTTGTTTCTTTTCGCAAACATCGTACTCCTGGTTATTATTTATTTCAAATGCAGGAATAAAAGAAAAACCTCAAAGGATAATAGTTTACCTCAAACTATCGATGGTGAAAAAGTTCCAAAAGACGCTGATGGATTTGTGTTAAACGGATGTAATATCGTTCGAATGATGAGTAAATCATCAAAAAGCGATGATACGTACGAAGCTGTTAGACCAGATTCCACTCCAAACTATAAACTTTCAAGACAAATGTCTGGCAGTACCATTGACGCCCATACCAAAGTAAGAGAATGGATCACTCAGGAGATTATCCAGAAGTACAGTCCTCGCATTTTTAGAAAAAATAAAAGATCAGAACCGCAAAAGAGACATTCACTGATTCCAGATAGATGTACTCTCCCTCACGAAATTGAAACTGCAATGAAAACTTCCACTATAACAAGACCGAAAGTACCTAAAGTATCAGTAGCAGTAGATGCTACACCTTCTGGGAGAGGCGCAAGTGTATTAATGCAACAGCCAATCGAACTTTCCAAATCATTTGATTACTCCTACATGGATACCGAACCTAAATCGTCCTTAAGGAGATCGCTAACCCTAGAAGATTTCTCACCAAATTACCAAATACAACCTACTTTGGTGAAAATAGAGCATAAGCATTCTAACTCAGATCCCGTACAGGATTTAACGTACTCTCAAGTAAAAAAACTTAAAACTTTTAATCCTGAAACGGATATTAACGTAACTTGTAGAGAGGAAAAAGAATCTGCTGCTCCTCTAACCCCTGAAGAATCTCTTATGATTATAAAGAGACGAAATTTTCCAAAGGTGTTACCAGATTATCCTGAAAGATTGAATAATAGACGATCGATGCCTGCGTGCGCTTTGGCTAATTCGCCAGGTTCAAATCTATTGCAATCAAATCTTGCAGGTAGCTTCAGTAAGTTTCCGCCTACACCACCTCCTAGAACGACCACCCTTACCAAGCAGACCAGTGAACCGCAACCTATCTTCATTTCAGAGCCTGATTTTCTGGAAGAAGCTAACGAAGAACCTGAGATGGTTTGTAATAATTTATATTTTGGTCCTTTAATTCCTAAAAGTAGAATTGATACAAAACCCACAAACGAAAACGAAAATAAAAAATCAAAAACTGTTACTAACCCAGGCTTGAAACGTACTGAGCCTAAAGTTGTAATTAAGCCTACTTTGAGTAAGAAACCTTCGGAAGATAAAGTCAATAAACATATTCCGAGAGTGGTAGTACCGGATAATCAACCCTATCAACAAACCGCGCCAATGAAAGATGATATGAAATTGGATCAGAAAGAAAGCGCTGAGTTAGAAAAGAAGGTGGATGTTGAAATTGATAATTCTGTGAATAAAAACGTTAAGAAGTCGCAAATACCGACGCTTATAAAAACGCCGATTATTAATAAAGAATCTTATAGTTCGGAGTCGACGCCTTCTGAGGAATCTGATACAGGTACTGTGGTCAAAAAAATATAATTAAAAAACAATTAAATAGTGTTAAAATGTACGGCATTGTTATAGGGAAATATATAGAAGATAAAATAACTAGTATAGTGTATAGTTCTTTTCAAGATATTTGTTTGACTTTCTTGACTTTCTATGTACCGCAATAGGATCTATCTATCTATCTATCTGTTGATGGGGGTGTCGATACACTAAGATCCTCCAGTCTTATAGCTTTCAAAAAGTTCACGATGTCGGTAGGCTTTAGGTTAGGCAGATCTCCATCTTCTATTTGATATTCTCCGAGGTATTGCACCCTTGGATTTTGCAGGGGTATGCATTTTGAGAGAATGTGGATAGAGGTTTCCTCCTCTTCCTTGCAAAATCTGCATTCTTCTTGTTGTTCGTTTAGATTCTCTTCTCCTTCTTCTTATGATGCCTTAGAGGATTCCTGCGTTGGCGACCGTCCCTTAGATGTTTCTATTTATTGCAGCTCTTTGTAGTTCTTGAAAGTTCTGTATGCCTGTCCACTGTCAGATGTTTCGTAGCCTTCATAACCTTCGATTTTGCCTTGAAAAGTGAGGCGCTGAAAATGATAACTTTCTAGATTCTCTAGGCACTCCCAAACCATCTTGCATTTGTGGTATTACTACTGATAATCTAAACTTTACTCTTTAATATTTTTTGATGACAACAATATAGTGGAGTGAAATTATTTTATATGGATGTAGGAGCTAAGTCAATTTTTTTAAATTTTTTCGAATATATACATAAAGAGGAGCTTGGTAAAAAATTTGTGAATAATTTTGGGCTGGAGCTTCGCAAGATGTGGATTGCTTCGCTATTTTTTAAATAGCTCCGGCTCTAAGAGTCGTGTAAAAACAAAAAAAAAAATTAAGATGACCGTGATGAAGTAGAGTATCGATCCTTATAGTAGGGTTTTTTTAAAAATGCATCCTAACCTCAAAAAACGAATTATTATTATTATTTTTTTTTATTGAATTGTCAATAACTATCCAAAGAATCCCCGAATTTTCTTGAAAATTAGAGAAAATATGTATTTTTATGTCGGGAAGTCATGATAAAAATTAAAAAAAAAATGTAGTATTTGTCCAGCCAAAATCGGAATTTTTCGAAAAAATTTGAATTGGCCGCCATTTTTGGAAAAACAATAGTAAAGAAAAATTTTTTATTTTAAAAAGAAAGATTTTGTGTGTACTTTTGTCTAAGAAAATCCAACATTTTATTTCATTATTTAAAGGGCCCAATTTAGGGAATAATAAAAAAAATTCGGTTTTCATTTTTTTCCCATTTTTATCGCGATATTTATGCTTGATTCTCTTAGAAAAACTATATTTCAGTTCAAAAAATGTTTAAAAAAAATATTTCAGGTTCTGAAGTAAGATTTTTGTGAGGGAAAGAATCAATATAAAGTTTCAAATATTATTACGAACGATTTGGCAATTGTTTTAATATTTAAAACTCAGCCGGTAATCCTGTGTAAAATGGATTAGATTTAGGATGCCGTTAAAAATTATATATCTCAAAAACTAAATAAATAAAAGTTTTTTTTGACCAGGAAAAACAAAATCTTTGCAAAATATGCAATTTTTATTATCTGTACTTCGTTATGTGTTTTAGGCCATTATTTCCAAAACTACCTGAAAAATATTAAAAATTTAATTTTAAATTGTAATATAGAAATTGTCTTTTTAGATAGTAAATGAAAAAATACCTTCCCAGACAGCACATGATATTCCTAGAATATTCTCTAAATATCCTAGATTATACACATGCCTCTAGCATATTCCAGGAATATTAATATTGGTAGCATTTGGTGATATTGTGGCATTATTTTTATATATTTTAGACCTCAAATTCAAAAAAACGTTTATTGAAATAATGATCAAAAATTGCAAATTGATGAAAGAATGCACCCGACAGTTGCAAGTTGTAACATAGAAATTGCCTTTTTAGATAGTAAATGAAAAAATACCTTCCCAGACAGCACATGATATTCCTAGAATATTCTCTAAATATCCTAGATTATACACATGCCTCTAGCATATTCCAGGAATATTAATATTGGTAGCATTTGGTGATATTGTGGCATTATTTTTATATATTTTAGACCTCAAATTCAAAAAAACGTTTATTGAAATAATGATCAAAAATTGCAAATTGATGAAAGAATGCACCCGACAGTTGCAAGTTGTAATATAGAAATTGCCTTTTTAGATAGTAAATGAAAAAATACCTTCCCAGACAGCACATGATATTCCTAGAATATTCTCTAAATATCCTAGATTATACACATGCCTCTAGCATATTCCAGGAATATTAATATTGGTAGCATTTGGTGATATTGTGGCATTATTTTTATATATTTTAGACCTCAAATTCAAAAAAACGTTTATTGAAATAATGATCAAAAATTGCAAATTGATGAAAGAATGCACCCGACAGTTGCAAGTTGTAATATAGAAATTGCCTTTTTAGATAGTAAATGAAAAAATACCTTCCCAGACAACACATGATATTCCTAGAATATTCTCTAAATATCCTAGATTATACACATGCCTCTAGCATATTCCAGGAATATTAATATTGGTAGCATTTGGTAATATTGTGGCATTATTTTTATATATTTTAGACCTCAAATTCAAAAAAACGTTTATTGAAATAATGATCAAAAATTGCAAATTGATGAAAGAATGCACCCGACAGTTGCAAGTTGTAATATAGAAATTGCCTTTTTAGATAGTAAATGAAAAAATACCTTCCCAGACAGCACATGATATTCCTAGAATATTCTCTAAATATCCTAGATTATACACATGCCTCTAGCATATTCCAGGAATATTAATATTGGTAGCATTTGGTGATATTGTGGCATTATTTTTATATATTTTAGACCTCAAATTCAAAAAAACGTTTATTGAAATAATGATCAAAAATTGCAAATTGATGAAAGAATGCACCCGACAGTTGCAAGAACTTTCTAACAAAGTTGATACCCTCACAGAATTATTCAAAGGAACATCTGTACCATCCGTTATTGACAATACCAATATGTTGGATTTCTTTTTGGACCTTCCTATAAAAAATACACAAATGTTGGATCATCTAGAAAGAATATTGGAAAATAAAGAAGCTTTCAACAGATTAGTAAGATTTTTTTTTGAAAATCCATTAGGATATGTAGGAATATTCAAGGAATATTCTGGGTATATTCTGGATATTCCGGGAATGTGAGAAATATTCTCGAATTACTTTGAATATACAAGGAATATACAAGGAATATTCTTGGAATATACAAGGAATATTCTCAGAAGATATTATAGGATTATTCTTTTTAGAATATTGCTGGAATAGTCTGGGTATATTCTGGATATTCCTGGAATATTTCTCATAGAATATTCTGGGAATATCTAAAATTTTCGCCACCAGCACATTCTAGGAATATTCCAATATCCCAAAAAGAATATTCTATGAATATTCATGGAATATCCGGTGCTGTCTGGGTTGATATGAGTAATTTTCAAGAAGTAATTTTTTGAGAAAAAAATAACAAATACAAATTAAAATAAAGTTCAAAACCAATGCGATTTTTTGCAATAAAACAGCATTTCACCTTCAGTATTTTGTAAACTTTTATTTATTTAGTTTTTGAGGTTATAAATAATTTTTAACGGCATCCTAAACCTAACCCATTTTACAAAGGATCACCGACTGGGTTTTAAATCTTAAAAAGATCGCCAAATCGTTCGTAATAATATGTGAGATTTTATATTGATTCGTTCCCTCACAAAAATCTTACTTTAGAACATGAAATATTTTTTTTATATTTTTTGTACTGAAATATAGTTTTTCTAAGAGAATCAAGCATAAATATCGCGATAAACATAAAAAAATTGGAAAAAATGAAAATTGATTTTTTTTTATTATTCCCTAAATTGGGCACTTTAAATAGAGAAAAAAAATGTCTAATTTCACTCCACTAATAAAGCGTTTGTATTTCCTATCCATATATTGTATATAATATTGTAATTTAGTTGTTTAATAAACAGATTCACTTTCTTATCGAAAATAAAAAGTAAATACATTACTGCCTACTATTTTCTGTGGGTATTTTATAGACCCTTACAAGAAAATCCTATTGCGCTGCTTCTAAAGTCAACCAAATATCTTGAAACGAACTATACAACAATCCTCTAAATAATTTTTAGTCGATTTTAACTGTACTCATAATTTTAACTACTGAATTTGCTCTTCTATGACGAATTTTTGTTTTCTCAGATTTTTGTTATAGATTTATTAATTTATTATTAATAATCTTTAACAAAAAATCGATTTCTGCAGCTGAAATCGTCCAAATAATTTTTTTAATCGATTTTAACTGTACTAATAATTTTAGTTTTCTCAGATGTTGGTTGTAGATTTATCGATAATTAAAAAAAATACTTTTTTTGGTAATAATTTTATCTACCTACTTCAGTTTCCTCAGATTTTGCTAAATTTAGGTGAAAAAATTTTTCCCGCGACTTATTTTAAAAGTATTACATTGAAAGACTAGTGTTTTAATTTGTTTGTATAAAATGTATTACCAAAAATTATTCAATTAAAAGCATAATTGAAATTTGGTAATATTTTTATTTATATTTTAAGCTGAATACAAATTAGGTAATGAATGCTACGTATTTTTATCTTTAAAGCATTTTGTATGACTGCCGATTAGTATTAATTATACTAATTATTAAAAAATTACATTTAGGAAAATATTTATTGTTTATCTGAATAAATATAAGTAAATTGATAGAAATGATCCACAGTGAAACAAAAATTAAGATAAATAATAAAAATAACGTGATTATTATTTTCTACTATTTATATTTTCTGTCTCTTTTACAGCTTGTAGTTTGTATGGACTTTATGCCTGATTTTTCTTCATTCTCAATTTTCAAACAACCTTTTACCAATATTCCTACATCACATTCTTCCTTCTGGCCTCTCTCTTGGTATATTAACTTTCCTGATGGATGTCTTTGGATTTTCTTCTTCTTCTTATGCCTGCGGTTAATTTTTCTATCCAGATTTCAAGAAGGCTCCAAAATCCACGATCTTCCACTTTCCTATTAACTGTGCCGATTGCCGATCTTATATCCAGATAATTTAGAAACTGTTCCCTTTGCCTTTCGTTATTTTTTTGGTGATTTGTTTCTTCCTCTAATTTCATTTTAAACGTATATACGAACGTGCAAAAAAAAATATTTTGGGTTTATTTGCCTATAAATCTGTTCGTAAAATAAACATCGTAATTTTCAATGTTGATTGTTTGAATTTTGTGCATTTTTGTTTTACTGTACGTCAGCGTCACATAGATATGAAGGGAATAATTTAAATAGCCAATTATAATGAATTTAAATTCAAAATGTGAAAGATAAACAACATGGTCATTAAACCGCATTTAACAATTCCGGCTAAATCATTTGTATTTTGAATCCTACCACGCTTTTTGAAAGCGCCAGCGACAGTTTTGAATTTGTGTAATAATTAATAGTACTGATAAAAAATTAAACATTAACGAAATACGTGTTTTCATGGTTCAAAACCTTTCAAACTTTGGATATTAAAATATCAGAGAGAATTTATTTTATTATTTAAATATTTGAATTATTTCCTAACATTCTGTCGATACTTTTAGAAAAATATTTTTAATACGCAATTATTCTGTGATTATAATAAATGATTTAGTTATAAAAATGTTTTATTTTCTATCCTCTCCATAAGACTGTGTAAATGGGTGGTAAAGTACTCGATTGATTTAAGAATATAGAACAACAGTAATTGTGTGAGTCACACAGAGTCAAATATTTTATAGGGATTGGGATAAAAAGCACAGTACCAAGTTGTAGACCAATTAAGAGGCGACAGCATAACAGGCAGAGATACTGGGATTCCGGGATCCGGGATCTTCTTCCCGTTTGAAATGATTTGGGTGTCTCTGGATCTCTACAAACTTAATTCATTTAATCTCCAGACTATCCCTGGAACCAGACGATATCTAAATCAGCTTGGATGTAGCGACCCTCTTTACCCATGTCTCAATTCCTGATTTCTTAAAAATGTTGTCAAATCTGCTGACAACAAGTCTTCTTGCTCGACTTATCCTGCTTAGCCTCCACCAATTTTACATTTCTTTGAAAAATTCTACAAAAAATATCGAAGAACTCGACTCTTCTATTGAAGTTTTGAGGCATTTGATTTGGAAACTGTTTTACTCAAACTTAAAGTTTAGTACAGATATGTAGATGACATCTTCCTCTAACTACCTGCAGTGATACTGGCATTGAAGCCGATAATTTGAGCAGATGCGCTGATAGATGCCATAACTGGTTTCCAAATAGAAATGAATTGGGTGTCTTCTGGATCTTTACAACTGAACTCATTTAATCTCCAGACTTTTTCTTCAGGAATGTTTAGTAGGTGTCCTAGTAAGTGTTTTGGACTTGGGTGGACATCCGCCACCCCGTACATACTTGACCGATTTGCATGAAACTGATAGCTTCTCTAACTGAAACACCATCTACTACCAACCACACGTTCAGTGCTTTTTATGGTGATGAAGAAAATGAGGTCACCTTCTATTGTACATCGATGCAAGGTGGAAGACAAGTGAACGATCCAGAATTAAATTGTATGTCAGTAGAGGAAGCAGACTTCAGAATGTTGATTCATTCAAAGCAGGCAATACTGTGTGGGTTCAAAAAAGTCGTTCTCGTTAGTGCGGACACTGATATAATGGTGTTAGCTTTGCTTCACTGGACTCTATATGAACTTGGTGTTCGAGTACTTTGGGTTCGCACTGGAGTTGGTGATTCCAAGCGACTTTTGTCTGTTCATGATATGCACACAAAAATGGGCCAAAATTTATGCTCTTTGCTTCCAGCCATCCACGCATTATCTGGATCAGATTATACGAGTAAGTTTGGCACCAAAAAAGCAGCTGTTCAAAGTGCATCCACAGTGTCTTTAGCGACATTGTATTGATGATGTGCTTGTTGGCTTAGACCCTTGTGATTTTGGTTTTACAGTGTTTGAGGATGATTTTGTTGGTGCTCGCAACTGTTTAAAATTCGCCACATCCTCCTGCATTTGTAGGGAAAAGGAAGTGAAATGTTGCTTCTTCTGCAAGTGTGGCAGTAAGGGATTAGAGTCAACCTGTAAAAATCCTTTTTAGACAATCATATAACCATATTTCTGTGTTAAGTCATTTTTATGTGATATCGTGCAGTTCTAACACTTATAATCTAACCATATTTCAATACAATATCTGTGTGCATTCATGATACTTATGTTTTTATTAAGTTATAAAGAATTATGATATAATTAACGAAACTGTTGTGTATTTATTTATAGTATCAGTTAAAACATATTTCTATTCACCTTAAAAATAATATTTAGAACAAACTGAACTAAGTTTCATGCAAATCGGTATTAAAATGAGAATGTCTGTGTTCCGGCGGCCGCCATCTTTGATGACGTCATAGCTATAAAATGTACGGGGTGGCGGATGTCCACCAAAATCGGAAACACTTACTAGGATACCTAATAAACATTCCTGAAGAAAAATTCTCCATACTCAAACTTTCCCATGGGACCCTAGTCCAGGTCTAGAATTATAACAGATATTTCCCGAATCGAAGCGTAAGCAAACGATTTCTTTTTTTGTGCAACGTGCTAGTCTTATTTAGTGGGTTCAATTTTGGATTCATTCTGGGGGTTGAGTGGCTGAAATTGATATTTATTTTGGATGCGAGTAAACATCATTCATTAACCCACGACCATTCTTCACTGTGGTTGGCCGGCATCCAAAGCGGATTATATAATCCCACGAAAAAAAATATTTGATAAGAATAACTCGTGGCAAGATATGTAGATGACATCTTTATAATTTGGTTCCACGGTCATTGTACCCTTTAAGTCATCCTCTAACTACCTTTCATCGATGAATGAAAAAATCCAAGCGTGAAAAATATCGAGTGAAATCTATTTGGATCCATTCCCATTTTTAACTTCCTCTATTTTCATAAATTAATGAACCGCTTCTTCAGTCTTCTATGTTTTAAAACTTTCTTGTTAAATAACTCTCAGACAATCTTTGTATAATGTAACAGCTGAAAGTAGGCTTCTCTATTTTTACAGGCTAAAAGGTTTTCGATTTGATTTATTTATTTATAAGAAACACCGAGTCTGGTTTAGCAACGTTATTAATAGCCACTTGCATTTCTGCACACAGCACGCTCGTTCCATTGCGCGCGGAATTTATTTTGACCCGGTTCTACATTATTGAAAACTGCAAAAGGGTGCAAATATATTTCTAAACTCTTGAGAAAGGGGTGTTAAAGCGTTTGGATACTTTTATTTTATTTGGTCCTTCCTCACCACTCAGTGTAGCCATGTCTTATATCAGAAACCAATATGTATGGAAATCTCGGGATCGAATCTGTAAAAGTCAAATACGAAGAAGTTTACGCTTTTGTGAAAATGTTATTCAGTTGATTTCTTTCAGACGAATGTTACGATTTACTTAAGCATTATGAAGGTTTTTCGGGGCGATTAGAGACATTTTCCGTTTGGATTATTAATAATTGATTGGACGCTTTTTTGTAGAACCGTTTCGGGGATATTTAATGGGAAATATTATGAATGCTATTCGGTAAATGTAAACATGTTTTTGATACGCTAAAAAGCGTTTAAAGATCAAGGACAATTTATAATTCCTTGATTTTAAAATATACGAAATAGGATTTTGCTTTTCCACGTTTACATGAAAGCACACAAATATTTGGGAAAATATTTTTGAGTATAAAGCATGTTCCTAGATTTTATCTTCTAAATTAATTTAAAATTGGGAACCCCAAGGTCGCCGAGTCATAGAAAATAATTTAATTAATTTTTACTTTTCCGCCATCCACTATACCATAGAGGAAAAGTAATATAATTGTACAGGGTTATTCATTATAAATTACCCACCCCTTATTATCGTTATTATTACCTATTCAAATAACAGTTGTATAACTGTTTTTTGTTAAAATGCTATCAAATGTACAGTGGCGTGCAGATTTCAGGGGATACAAAAAAATAATATTTTTTTTAAATGGGATACCCTATATATTTTTACATTTTTATAATCCTCTCGATGAGCTGATTTCAACGATGTATCACACTTGATGTCTAATCTGGATAATAAAGGATCTACAGCCACCTGAAAAATCACATTTTTTGAGTTAAAGTAGCTGTAGTAGCCAAACGGTTGAAAATCCAGAAACACGGCTTACATGTCTCTATCCTAACTTTTCAAATTCTATACTGTGGCACTAAAAAATATTGTATACAGGGTGATTAAAAATCAGAAATATCCAAAAAATGTGTTTTTCAGGTGGCTGTAGATCCTTTATTATCCAGATTAGACATCAAGTGTGATACACTATTGAAATCAGCTCGTCAGAGGATTATAAAAATGTAAAAATATACAGGATATCCTATTTAAAAAATATATTATTTTTTTGTATCCCCTGAAATCTGCACGCTACTGTACATTTAATAGCATTTTAACAAAAAAAAAGTACATACATACAACTTTTATTTTAAACTTTTTTTTTCTATAGGCAATAATAACGGTAATTAGGGGTGGGTAATTTATAGTGAATAACTGTGGCACTAAAAAATATTGTATACAGGGTGATTAAAAATCAGATGGGATTTCTAATATCCAAAAAATGTGATTTTCAGGTGGCTGTAGATCCTTTATTATCCAGATTAGACATCAAGTGTGATACATTGTTGAAATCAGCTCGTCGAGGGGATTATAAAAATGTAAAAATATATAGGGTATCCCATTTAAAAAAAATATTATTTTTTGTACCCCCTGAAATCTGCACGCCACTGTACATTTAATAGCATTTTAACAAAAAAAAAGTTATAACCATACAACTTTTATTTGAAACTTTTTTTTCTATAGGCATTAATAACGGTAATTAGGGGTGGGTTATAGTGAATAACCCTGCACAATTTGCATGAAGAGATTAGAAGGTGCGTATTTTCAACTAGTTTTTTCTCATTTACAAAATATTAGATTAGTTCTAAATGATCAAATTTTAATAATAGAAAGCCTATCAGATGACGATCCCAAAACCAGCAGGTAGAAATATATAAAAATCTCCTCGGTGTAGAGTGAAAACTTTTTAAGATTGATCTATGTTCTTTTAAACTCATTTATCAAAATTCAATAGTCAGTGGTAGCAGTGGGTTTAAACTTATTATTTGTAACTCAGTTTATATCATTCTCGTTCAAACTTTTTATTGATTCGTTGAAATGAAAAATGAACCGAGCGCTTTTGTTTTCATCACAAGCGTTAGGACTTGCAGAGTTGGAATATTTTTTACGAGTATAATGCCAGTGTGGCGTTTTGAATTAACGGTTTTGATTTTATATTCACCAAATTATTAAACCATTCTAAATGACTGTTTTGTATTTTTTTATTAATATATTTAAATATCTAAATTATTAAAAGGATAGAAAATTATGATCACTTACCTAATTTTTTTTGTAACTTGATTCTTCTTGTACCCTATTTTTCTCTAAATAAAAACAAAATATTCATCCACATCGAAATCCATACTCTAATGTTACACTTTTCCCAAATTTCCATAATATTTTGTCCCTTTGCTTTTATTTTTAAATTCTTACTTTATTTATTTTTATCAATTATTTTTTTCATCTGTCAAAATAGTCAGATTTTGTGTCGCAATTTTGAATTACAAATGGCTTCTAGATGAAAGAACTGTATGACAGCTCCTGTCAGTAGTTTTGTCGAGTTTACACGCGGCAAAACTTGACAGCTGTTGTCACCAAAAATTACAATACCTTTGATAACACCAGAAAACGACGATAAACAATTTTTCTGATTTTATTGTCAATAAATTTTGTAATATTGTTTTTAAATAGTGCTAGTCAGCTTATGTAGTGAAAATGAGTTGCTTTGGAAGTGATTATATGACTAATATTGATCTGGAGATTGAGAAAAACAATTGTTGGAAGTAGATATAGAAGAGGGTCCAATATACTTCCTTGTAGTGTACCGCAGTAGGATTATTTGTAAAAAATAAAACAAATCTTCGAATGTATACTTTATTAAATATTATAGTGTGTCATATTATCCATAATTTAATTTTAAATGGTCATTGGAATATCATTTATCTTTATTTTCGCTGTAATAAATAAATATCTATTTTTTTTCTGATATAGATCAAAAGAAACAGAATAATTTAGACAACTGATTCATAACCCCTGATATTATTTACTCACGTACCCAGCACGACTTGATTTGCAACCTAATACCCTCAAAAAAAAATGAAGCACGTTTTTAAAAAAGCGAAAAACATAAAAAGAAGCCGAAACACTTTAATAAAATGAATCGATTGTGAGAATATAAGCTGCAGGAAATGTAGACAATTTAGTGGAACATCCGGTATTTCAGGTTTCATATTTGGAGAGAGGCAACGTTTCGGTATTGATCGCATGCACATGTGACAGATGATCACTGGGTCAGAGCGATGTTTCGTTTTTAATGATTTACGACTGAGAACGACAATTTTCTGCTCGCTTTAATATCAGAAATCTAGAGATATAAATTATATACTCGGAACGAGTCGTGCATTTTTATATTACGCGAAATAATCCAAACACTCTGTTTAAACAAAGCGGATGAAACTAAGAAATTACTCTTACTTAGGAAAACTATTTTATTATTGCCAGCTTGCACGGTTTAAAATTTAAATAAAGGAATAATAAAATTGTGTGCCTCTAATCGCAACTTTTTTACTACCCGTAATACATTGGAATTCGATGCGGAAGAGAGTTGTAGCTGCGCATTTAACTTTAACTTTTTTTTAAAGGTCTTTTCCAACATCTAGACTGGCAGTATCATCAGCAAATGTTGCAATAGTATCATGCTCAAGGTTTGGAATATCACTGGTATAGAGTAAGTAGAGTACTGGACCTAGTACACTACCTTGGGGTACTCCTGCCTTAATTTCTCTTAGATCAGAATATACATCTTCCTGTTTTATTCTGAAATATCTGTTTGATAAATAGGATTTTAAGAGTTTTGAATACTGACGTGGTAGTAACAAATTTAACTTGTGGTTAAGGCCCTCATGCCAAACTTTATCAAAAGCCTGGGCCACGTCTAGGAAGATGGTGGAACATATTTTCTTTTCCTCTAAAGACTTTGATTTTATACACCTGGTCGATTGTTGCGTGTTTTTCTCTAAAACCAAATTGATTGGAGGAAATCAGGTCCTTTTCTTCTATTGTAGGTTTTAATCTCTTAAGAGGCAAGTTTTCGTAGAGTTTCGAAATAACAGGCAACAAAGAGATGGGTCGGTATGACGTTACTTCTTGGGGAGGTTTACCTGGCTTAAGTATCAATATAACCTCTTCTACTTTCCATAGCTTCGGTACGTATCTCATCCTAAATGGTGCATTGATGAGGTTGCTCAATTTGACAACGAGTTGTTTCAAGATTTCCACATAAACTTCTTTTGGAGAAGTAGGTCTAATGACTGAATCTTCCTGTTCTGGTTCATTCCAGTCTTGGGTCTCTTCACCATCGTTTGTCTGGAAAGTCATTTCTAAGTGTTGCTTTTTGTATATTATTTTGTGCCCAACTCCCGTCTTCCATTCTAATTGGTGGGTTATGTGTAATAGGACTTTTTAATCGTTTGGTTGCTTTCCAGAGTGAATAATCTGTACTGCTGTCATTAGTTAATTCACTCAAGTACTCACCAATCGATTCATTTTTAATACGCTGAATTTCGCGTTCTAACTGTTGTGTTATTATTATTTAAAGCTGTTTTATCAGCTGGTGCTCCGGACTGATTTTCTTCTGATTTTTCTTTTCTCTCTGATCTCTTTTGGATAATTATTTCCTTTTGTTTTTTATTTAAGTAAATAATTATCCAAAAAACTTTAACGATAGTAGTGACAAAATATTTTTATAAAATCCAGCATACAAAAATCCTTTAAATCTGCTTCAATTATCCTACCATTTCGCTAGAACTTCTCCATTAAAATATATCGATTTTCAGTGCTGTTTTAAGTAGGTATACATAATAACTTTTGGGTCCTAATGGGGGAGTTTGCGGGCGTTCCTGGGTCATCTAATGAGATCATTGATTTTAATTGAGCTTCATTATACAGTTTAGGAAGAAGTTGGATGAAGCGGAGTTTATATAACAATCAAAACAGCGTAACATAAGCAACTTCTGAAACTTTTCTTTTAAATAATTATTATATCTTGAAAGTAATTTTAAAATCTAGATAGTTTCGATCTAAAATAGCTCAATTTTTTTTAGTTCAGTCATTTTCAATTTCGTTTGAGTTATATAGGTCTGTCTATGAAAAAATTTTGTGTTTGTTATGGTAAAGAGTCAACAAAATAGTGTAAGTTGAAACAATATCGTCAGCCATATTGGCATCATCAGGAGTTGAACGAACTGCGGGCAAATTTATTACCTGCAAAATCAAAACAGGCATATTAGAAGATGTACGTGACTTTCACACAATGGAAATCGGCAAAAAGGGTAAAATGAAGTGACGGAAGACGTTATCTTGGCGTATCTTGATACAAGGGTAAATTCCTTGTAATGTCCCTTGTTTTAACAAAAATATTGATGTTTTTAGACTAAATTAAATGTATTTTAGTCCCAAAAATTGTGTCCAGCTTCTTTGTGGCCAGAGTATTCAATGCTGATGGCTACTCTAAAGGCCAAGGAGAATATTGATATTGAAAAATTTGGTTCTGTTGTTTCCTTTATAAAAAATATGAACGTCTCGGCAATAAATCCAAACATTTTTGGAGGATGATACAGCATATTTGTTTATGAAGGTAATCATTTCTTTTCAGTAGGATAAGTAAAGGTTCAGCACTGATTCAAGCCCAAAACCCCTCATTTTTACATGTAAATCTCCATAAGGATTTCTAAGATCCAATCTGGCGATTTTTTACTCACTTCAAGGTAACGCGTCAGTTCTTAGAATGTCGGCGGGCGATATCGTCGTATGAGTCGGTTTCAGGGGCACAAATGGGCAGTCTTAAGGGGTAAAGGGCACATGGGCAGCCTTACGGGATAAATGACACTGGCCTAAGGGGCTCGAAACTTGGCTAAGACTGGGGACATACGTGTATACAGATGGCGCTCAAAAAGTAACGATGGCAAAAGGCCTTAGCCTATATCTCGGTTATTATTGGTGTAATTTTAATGGAGAAAAAAGTGTAGCACTTAGTATAGATTAAATTCGTAAAGAAAAATCATGCTCAGAGACAGAAGGATCGTAGCGTCTAACTTCGTTGTTATTGTTTCGATTTCAATGGGACAAACGGCTTTGTAATATATATGGGGTAAAGATTAGGTACGTAAAGAAAAATCATGCGCAGAGACGTTGCCAGAAGGGCGTTTAAATTCGTTGATCTCCATAAGGTCCAATTTAGCGATTTTTTTACTTCAAGGTCACGTGTCATTGCCGTGGGCGGGAGATAACGTCGTATGAGCCGGTTTCAGGGGCACAAATGGGCAGGCCTATGGGGCCCCAATATTCGCAACTCGGTTCTTAGCTAAGACTGGGGACTTTTGGCGCCACAGGAGGAGGCCGAAAAGTAACGTTGCGAAAGTTCGAAACTTAGATAATGAAGCCACAGTGTCCTTTATCACTTAAGGCTGCCCATGTGCCCTTTACCCCTTAAGACTGCCTGTTTTGGGCGAATCCAATTCTTATTATGTATTTGAAGACCCAAACTTCTTAGACGACACCCTGTAGATGCGTCTGTTCCAGCTTATCGTAGCTTAAGCTGGAAATAATGATGTGGACTGTAGTTTTATAGGTTCTTTGTTGGTTTTAGAATTTACGAAGAATTGTAATAAAAGAATGCACTGGTTGATTTGTAATTTTCTATTAACAACCACTTTTGACAATATTAGACAGTTAACAATTATTTATAACTCTAGTGCAATTGCTCAAGAAACGTTTGTGATTAAAAAGGTATGTATTTCTGTATTATGCAAGTTTTTTATGGTGGACATGAAGTGTCGCGTAAATACTGAAGCCGTCAAAACGACGTTCAGGAAAGACAAGGTTCTACTGATTCTATAACTCTAATCTTTTTGAATGCAAGCCGTTGGAAAAGTCCATCTACGTTGCTACCCTGATTTTCTAACCAATCGCGACCATTGTTCGCGGTCTTATAGATGTGAGTTTTTGCAATCCGATATCCCTGTTTGTCGGCAAATTGTTTACTTGTTAATTTTTTCGGCGCGGTAGCTTTGTTTTTACGACACGGCTTTTTGACGTCGTATTGTTGCTATGCACGATTTTGGATAACTGTTGAGTTTGTTTCAAGGTGAACACATAAGCGTGCTTTGGGTTCTTTTATTTTTATTTTATTTGAATATTATTTTTATTTCCCTTTATTCCCATGGGCGTAGATGTTCGATTTGTGTCCCTCAATACGACGTTATCGCCCGCCGACTGTATAAGCAATGACGCGTGACCTTGAAGTGAGTAAAAACTCGCCAGATTGTACCTTAGAATTCCTTAGGGAGATTTACATGTAAAAATGAGGGGTTTTGGGCTTGAATCAGTGCTGCACCTTAGGTCGCTTTAGTGTTTGGCATTGCCGGAGCCTGCAGGAAAGGGGAACTTCGGAATACGAACTATTGCGACATTCAAGACTGCAGTGACGTTTTAAAAATTATGATACCTGCGAAAACACATAAAGAGAGGAGATTCACTGTTCTCAATGAATATTTTGGTATTAAACCAATCGATTTATATCGTCGTTATGTGGCCCTACGTCCAAAAAATAATGCACCTGCAAATTTTTTTTGCATTCTTTCAACGGAAAATGTTCTAGACAAGTGGTCAGAATCAACGCGTTTGGCGATGTTCTTAAGGTTGGAAAACCCAACTAATTATACAGAACATTCATTCCGACGCCGTTCGGCAACTTTATTTGCTTACGCAGGTACTAAATTTTGCATGAATAAATTTTAAATTAACAATTCATCTTTGTAGGTGGAGAAATTACTTCATTGAAAAGGCATGGGGGTGGGAGTCATTAATCTTTGGAAGAAAAGGTTAAGGCTACCTGAAAGGTATTTTTTGAATGGCAAAGACGATGTTAATATGGACATCAGCAATCGGAATTGGAGCGACAATGGTAATGTGGAAGTTAGCAACCACAATCCACTTCCCAAAAGTGGAAATTGTAGCAACGATGCTGATGTGGGGGCCAAGAATAATAATATTAATCCACTTTTCGGAAGTGGCAATTTCCATTTTCATAATTGTAATTTTTATTGAATAAATGTTAAATGTGGAAGCGTATTTGAAATAGCTATAAAGTAGGTTATAATGATGGGTTTTATTGACAAATTAAAGTGATAGTTCTAATGGATCATAGCAACAGTATAAAGTGTCAAGTATTAGAAAAAACTATAAAAATGCACCCAAAAAGGATAATTCTTTTTAAACTTCATGTTTCTTCAGGACCAGTGGTGTGAAAAATGTAACAAAGTTCTTGAATTATTTACTTTATACCTTTCTTTCCTGAGTGGATATCTGGAAACTTGTTTTTTCATGGGTGCTTATGGTGCATATGTATTTTTCTTTTCAGATGTCATATTTTTCAAGCCAACGATTTGAAAAACTCTTATAAATACTTATGGTTTATGAGGAACACGTCCTCTAAATTTCATGGGGGTAAAAAATCAAGAAGACAGTTTAAAAAATATTTTCTTTGATGCACATGTAGTTTATTTACAAATTATCCTTTTGCATTGTTAAATTAATGCCAGCAAATAGTCTCTTTCTTTAAAACTTTCAACTTTATCCCATCTGAATGATAATATCAGTATAATTTTGGCTCGTCGAGTTGTTAGTTCTTCCTTTACTTCTTGTGTATATCTAATGTTCTCAGTTAATACTTTTGGAATAGTTTATAATTGAATTAATTTAAAGTTTTTCTTCTGACATTTCTCGAGTAACTTCGGATTTTATTTTAATTATGATCGATTTCAGAGCCAAGATTGTTTTGGTTGAAACAGCATTCCGTAAAAATGCCGACAACTTGCTGGAAAGTTTTTTCTCATACAGGGTGACCCACGAATATTCCCTCGTTCTTTTGTGCCACAAAAGAACGAGGGAATAGTCGTGGGTCACCCTGTATATCATCTACCTAGCTTCAGATGTAAGAAGGTGGACAGAAATTATAGAAATATGAGTGTGGTCATCATCATTCAGTGAAGTCAGTTTTTCTCAACAGAAATTGGAAACAAGTATGGCAATTACTGATACTTTTTTCAACAAAGATGAAAGATATCAAGTGATTAATTTTTTTTCCTAGAACGCATATGTTTAGAGGTTAATTCTATCTTTCTATCATCATCTAAGTTAAAAGTTATGTATGTATCGAATATAGAAGCCAGAAGAAGCAGGTTTCTGAAAAACGGGCTGTATTCTAATAATACTGACTTTTTAAGTATATTTGACAAATGCGCCTTCTGTTTGAACAATTTCTATTATAAAATTGACAATTCCTCGGTAAAACCCTAAAAAAACAAAGCAAATATAATCAAAACAGGGCTAGCTGACGATTTTGAATAAAGATTTCTCATTTAGACGACAACGCCCACAATCAAAATTGAATTTCCCAATATTTATGAATATGGAATTTTAATTCGAATATCTTTTTTCAATTTGTGCCATCACGGAATTGTCGGGGTCTTTATTTTAGATGATTTACTGCTGTATTTCTGAAAAAAGAAAAGATTTTAATCATTTCTTTTCAGTTAACGAATAATTTTCATTGATTATAAAATCAATATGAAAGACAGGGTGAGATATGTTTGCATTTGTTGGCCACTCAATTATTTCTCTCTTGGATATTATTACAGAAATTTTACGAATTACTATGACATTTTGTACTTCTAAAATTACATTCCTTTCTTATGTTACAACAGGCAGAATTGTCCTATACTTACTGTGCACATGAGATATCCTAGAGTTAGAAAACAATACCATAGCCACCTTCGCCGAGGACACTGTAGCAAAGAGCAATGAAGAAGCAACCCACAAGCTGCAAACAGCTGTCGATCTTATCTATGACTGGACGAAGAGATGGAAAATCAAATTTAATGAAACTAAATCACTTCACGCCTCTATGGACTTAGGGTATCCAACTGTGGGGATGAACCAAAGCAAACAACTTAGCAATCATCCAAAGATTTCAAAACAAAGCACTGAGGAACATAGTAGATGCCCCTTGATACATTCGCAATAGTGACCTCCATAGGGATCTGGAAATGGACACTGTTGACCAGACCATCAAGAAATTAGCCAAGAGTCATGAAGAAAGACTTCATCATCATGTCAATGTCGACGCTATCCAGCTCCTTGACAATACTGGGTTAGAAAGAAGACTTAAGAGGATCAAGCACTTTGAGTTAGTTTAGTGTTATTAGTTCAAAAGCAGAGCTTGGGTGTGCATGTGTAAACTTTAGTGCCTTTATGGGTGTTTGATAATAATAATAAAAAAAAACTTCCACTTCTATTATGACTATTTAGACAACGTAGAGCAACTGTGCACTATCTAGATACTGCTGAGACCAGGACAAAATGAAAAAACACTTACGTCCCTCAGCAATGAAGCGTCTTTGGTTTGTAACTTTTTCAGCTTTTCATAGTTATTATAAAATTACCCATAAAAGTGAACCAACTAACCAATAAATCATACTAAGTAGAGAAGCAGGTACAGCAATATTTAATGAAGCATTTTCAAATACAGAGCGAGAAAGAAAACCACTGTTTTAAAGTTTACAAACAATGACGTACAAATGTTAGCAAGGATAAGTTTAGCGAATGACAAATAGCCTCATATTAAGAAAAACCGCATACAGTTTAACAAAACCTAGTGAGCCAACCAAAGGATTTTGGAAGGAGGATTAACTTGGAATTAGGCTGAATACACCAGGGCCAATCATTTTTGAAACAAAAAAATACATCTCTCTTCCGCATCGAATTCCAATGTATTACGGGAAGTAACAAAGTTACGCTTAGAGTCTCACCAAAACACTAAAACAATTCATTTAATCATCTTATCTACCCATACACATAAAAACATTCAGTTATGGAATTTCGCAGGAACTTTTCTTGCCGTGGATGGCACAAGCTGGTACGTAATAACAGAGGGAACGCTCCTGATTGGGTAGGTTGGGGGTGAGGTGATATTGTAATACAAAGATAGATCATCATAACACACAAACATACCGTTTCATGTGAAAAGCTAACGGAAAATCTTCCTAGACTGGAATTAAATTCCAAGGGAGCATATCCTGAAAAGTGGCTAAAGAAAGAAACCGTGAAAGATCTGAATTAGGAAGGACATCCCTAATATATCTCCTCTTAACCAGCTAGATCATTGCCCGATACATACCTTGGTTGTCTAGCGGTTAGTACATCAGTACGGAATACTGGAGACGCGGGTTCGATTCCAGCCTGAGGCAGAGATTTTTCGGTTTCTTTCTTCAGTAGTTTTCACCCCTAGTGTACAAGAATTTATTTCTGTATGCTCCCTTGGAATTTAATTCCATTCTAGGAAGATTTTCCGTTAGCTTTTCACTTGTACTTTCACATTACGAGCACGTCGTATTAGAAAAACACCTCTCCCTGGTGCAGAGGTTAATCTCAACAAAGTTTGGGGAAAACCTTGTAAAGAAAGAAATCGTGAAAGATCTGAATAATTAGGAAGGACATCCCTAATATATCTCCTCTTAACCAGCTAGATCATTGTTGGATTACATGCCTCGGTGGTCTAGAGGTTAGGGCATCAGTAGGGAATACTGGAGACGCGGGTACGAGGCAGAAATTTTTCGGTTTCTTTGCCTAATATTTATATAACCTGAGCAAACGCGTTACATAGTTAAGTCAAAAGTGAATTGTTCCAGTTAATTAAAGTGTTAATTTTATGATTTCTAACTCAACAATTGGTTAGATAATATTTGTGTCCCCACCTAAAGGATACTAAATATAATAATATAGATTGAATATTTTTGTTTGAACCATTCTAATTTCTTCCGATAATTTTGTATACAAGGGGTTTTTTGTTTGTTTAAAGAAAGTGAAGTTTCCACTTTATTTTCTAGATTTGGTAACGTTCACAGTCTTTAAACTTACTTAGTATTTGTTCTAATTTAAGTGAGAGTTAATTATTTAAATTGCAGAACTGCAAATTCAAAAAAATTCGAGAATTTAATACAATGAAATTTCACTGAATGTTTGAGATGATATTCCAATGACAATTATTTCAAATTTCACCGAAAGAAATAGTAAGTGTACTACTTATATCCTGTTGCACGTATTTAATTACTATTTTTAATCCATTTCTTGGGCTGAAATTTGAAACAACGACTTTTTCAGTTTATCGATTTTTTTTTAAGTTAGAAGATTGTCCATGTGCCCACAATGATGTAAATCCATGAACTTTGTACATAGAAAACGATTTTCGGCGCACTTGAAATTGTTATTTGGCACACTAGCGCATACCGAAAAAATACAATAAGAAATATTTTTTTTACAAAATACTAAAAATCGAGTAAAATATAAATTACAGTACAGTATAAATTAAACGAAATATTTTATTCAATTCACTTGGTTACATAAGTTTTTATTGCACTAAAATTATATATATTTTATTAATACTTTCTTTAAATTCTTACAGATTAACTAACTATACAATGCTTTTCAAATTTATGCTGATCATCTCCCTAATGATATTTTCATAAATAAAAAATAAATAAACAAAAACTCACAATGGAATTGAACATAATTTTAGCTGAAACTTTCCAAATAAATTTACCCCAATACGTTAGAGAGAGAAATTTGATAACTAATGAGACAGACGAACAAAAGATTCAGATACAAATCTAACTACGCATTTTCTGCTGGATAACAACTAGATTTAATTATTCATTTCAACCTGTTAAAGAAAGAAAATCCCTAAGATACGTGCAAAGGGAAATAAAGATATATTCGTCTGCCGACATCTCAGTAACCCTTGCGCGCGCTAAAATATAACCAATAGAAACGTGAATTAGCGCGAGGCTTCTGGAAATATCATTCGATGTCTAAAAATAGAATGAGACAGACTACATAACGCTTGAATGCAATTTATTTTTATTTGTGTTATATAATAAATGGGGTATTCAGGATAGCTTTCAAATCAAATACAGTCCACTATAATCCTAACAAAGATCTCAATGCTAGGTTTAAGAGTTTGGTAAGAAAACAGGCTAAAATCTGACAGTGAAATAAAAATTATAGCGCCATCTCTACTTTAATGACATAACCAAAAAGGCAGAAAACTATCCCGCAAAAATGTTCAAAAATTGGATCGCAGTATAAAATCGAAGATCTTTGTTAGGTAAAAGCAGATATCTGTAATTTTTAATTAGGTTTAGCGCCCCGACTTCCGTTCTGTTAGACTTCATTCCTTTGCAGGTTCTATCTATCTATCTGTTGATGGGTGTGTCGATACAATGCGACCAGTAAGATCTATTGTGCCCTCTTCTGTTACCCATTCGTTAAGGATGTCGGTAGGCTTCAAGTTAGGTACATCTCCCTCTTCTACTTGAAATTTCCGAGGTATCATACCCTTGGATTTTGCAGGGTCATGGAGAATATGGATAGAGGTTTCCTCTTCTTTCTCTACTAATCCCTGCCCTGCCCTGTTAGGATACCCGTTAGTATTCTGACCTTTGCAGGTTAGTTTTCTGCAATTTTAATTCTGTGTTAAAGTAGAGATGGCGCTGAAGATTTCGTTGACCAATCCAGTCAAAGTAGCACTCTTCTCAAGAGGCGGAAACCATTATCTTGGTGGTCATAAAAACATGCGTCCTTGAGGCACCAAGAAAAGAGGTTCTTCGACTACACTATGTCCACTATAAAGAAATATGAAGTAAACAAACCAAAAGCTGGAGCGAGACTGAATTTAAAACTTAATTCGCGTTTCTTGGATTAATGGATTTATTCCCCAATCTTTGACTAGTGAAGAAAAATAAGTTCAGATCACAACAAAATAATAAATTGAGATCTGACTTTTTTGAACAAATATGTCGACAAATATTTTGGCTGACGAGTGAGATTTCCACACAAAAAAAAACTTGCGGTCAGGGTTATTGGGATAAATCTGCTATTTATTAAAGATCTGGTATTGTTAGAGACAGTTATCGATTTTCTGTCGAAAAAAATAATTGAATTTAATCTGCCAGTTGTTTTCTAACCATACAACGCTTACCGACATTTCTAGGAAGATATTAGGTTTATCAAATCACGTGTATGAGAGAAAATATACAGAGAAACTTGAGCCTACAAATTTACCAGATTTTGTCTATCCAGATTTTTTATTTTTATTTAAATCTTTTCCTAGGAAGTCAACAAGAATATTTCATATAATTCAGATGGAATATTAGTGAAACAATTATGAATAAAAATGTATGTAAATTTATATTCTCAAAAATCGAACTATTAAATTTTAGATACACAAAAACTTACCTGAATATATTGGGACAACAAAACGGTACTTAAAGACGAGGCTTAATGATCATGTTGGATTAAAAATTAAAAATTTAGATTTAGAGTTGAATTATTTATCCAGAATGGCTGATTTCTAGTGATTTAGTGTTTCATATTTTTGGGATATTAGGATTTTTTTTAAATGTTTTGTTTCAAAACATCGTTTTAACTTGTAGATTGTATATGTTTTTAATTCCATTGTTGATTATTAAAAATAATTATTAATTGTTCTACGTAAAAACTATAAAAATGGGAGATATTAGCATAAATCTGTAACACGCTGTATAACAAGAATTATGCCACTCATAAAGATCATAAGTACCATTTGGAATTCTTCAGTAGTCGCAAACTATATAATCACATAACAATATTTTTTAAAATTAAAAATATTAACAATTGTAAATATAAGATCTTCCACTAGAATATTCGCAGCTGATTATCAAAAACTAGAAGAAATATAAAATAGTTTTCAGCTTTTCTTATTGTTAAAAATAGTTGCTACTAAATTACAATAAATAAAATTTTAGGATAGCTGAAAGAAAATGTTGTAAATTGGTAAAAAATATTAGCCACTACTAGTTTCGGCCTTCCAAGACCCTCATCAGGCAATTAACGATAGTTTTAGAACTTTTTGACAGCTATCTATACTGATCATAAACCAAATACAAAAGTGAATGGACGCCTGGGCTAGAGCATCAAGTCTAAATAAAGTCCATATCCGACATACTTCTTCCAAACTCAACTGAATGAACCTAAAAAAACGTTACACGCCAACCATATGCGGAGATATTTTCTTTTACTTGAAATATAACTTTGCGGATTTGTAACAAACATTATACACGATACGCTACTGTTCTGCATGTCATAAATAACTCCACACGACTGAATAGCAATAAAAATAATGAACGGTTCCACTCAGTCTGGTCTACTGTTTACTTTATATACGGAATAATATTTATTTAACTTTCCGTTTTCTTCTTTATTCGTTATTATACCATGTACTCTTTTGAACTAACTCTAAAGGTAAACATATTCAACTGATATTAGCAAAATACATACCAAGAGTATTTGGTAGTAAAATGTGATAAAATAAAAACGAGGTCGTTCAACTAGCACTCTTAACTGGAGTTAATGACTGGAGTTTTACTAATGGATACTATCAACCACTATGCTGTTTGTTTTTGTGTTACTGGATATGGACTTTTATATAGACACAACACTTTCTTGTTTTGCTCCTTATTTACTCCCTTTTAATATCATCTTCCAAGGTATGTTTTTTTTTTACACTGGAATATAATTTTTTGAGTTTTACCGATATACAGCTGACATTTTATTTTAATTTTCGTAAATAGACTAATTTTTATCCTACATTCGGGTAGTTGATCTAGCCCCAATCTCGCTTCAATAATGTATACGGTTTTTAATCAGTTTTTCAGTGTAGGACTCAGTATTTAGCGATTAGTTCAGCTAAAAAACAAAGTAGGCAAATGCGCTACCATCTACCGGCAATCAGTGAAACTAAAAGTTGTGATGCACTGTTTCTATCGATTTTCTCTGATTTTTGATAGACGGTAGTGGCTTCGCGCGTAATTTTTGTGAATACATTTTTATTTCTTCTAGCTTTTTAGATATTCAGATACGCACATTCAGCAAAACACCCTTTATGTTCATAAAAATGATATTTGAATTTATTTAACTACAATTTCCACAACCTAAAATAATTGATTCAGAATATTACAAAAAGTTTTTACAAATAATTCGAATATGTATTAAAATTGTGTTAACTGGAATTATTTCCATACATTTTTTTTTAAGATTTAACTACAAAGTTCTTGTCAACAAATTCTGATAAGACGTATCTGGTATTTCTGTTATTGTACATATACAGGGTGTTTGGTAGGTACAGGCAAATATTTTAAAGGTAGGTAGACGTCACATATATGCTTCTAAATAAACATATTAAAAATATTAAAACAACGCCCTGTATATTACAATTTTAATATTTTTAGTTTAGATTTGACTAGAGGGGAAAAAACTGAATTGAAATAAGTTGTTGTTGTTATCCCGCCACCGATTTGAATTGGAAAAAACATATGAAACTCATTTTTTCTTTAACAATTTCAAAAATCTACTTCGCGTTATCCCCATACAGCCTAATACAGGGTGTTGTTTTGTTATTTTTAATATGTTTCAATTTGTCCTAACCTGGATGTTCATCTCTCAATAATTTAGTACGTTCTTTGTGAAAAAAAATATTCTGGCCAAATGAATAAATAGGCATAATTGAAAACAGTCTGTAACGTCAAACGATTTCTGCAGTGTTGCCAAATAATTTTGAATTAATAAGTAACTCAAAATTTAATTAATTTTTTTTTAAAGGATCATACATAAAATTTAGCGATTAGTCAATAAAAAGGAGATAATTATTGCAATTTTTGTAACTTAAAATAATGTCCACTTTCGATTTTTTTAAAGCTCTAATTCTATAAAAATATTATGGAAGGTCATAAGTCGTATTTTGATTACCCTGTTATTATAGTATTTGCCTTTTTTTTTGGTTTATTTTTATCACAATAATAGCACGCTGAAATAGATAAATGCTAAAAAGATAAGGAAAATTAACATTATTTTAAATTATTCCAAACCCATATGTTTTATTGTTTAACAAAGTTAAAACATTCGGTTTTCATAGGTCTACTTCAATTATAGCCCACCACTTTTACCCCACAACAAATCGGACCGTGGGAGAATTTATTACAAATTTATTACAATCTGAAAAAAAATTATCACACCTCCCATCGAAATATGAGGTTGTGGGCCAAGTTTCGGATAAAGCTAGCCCACATCGTACAAAACTGGCTAAATCCAATAGAAATTCACGTGGAAATTTATTACAATTTATTACAATCTGAAAAAAATTATTACACTGCTGACCAAAGACATATTTCGTTAGTGGGCTACTGTAATAAATTTTAAACCGAGTAATTATAGGTGAACGTTGGATTTAAATGAATAGATTTATTTATTACAACAGCCCACTTACTTCTTTACGGTAAAATATTATTGCCTTTAACTCTGAAATGCCCTACAAGGACATATTTCGTGAGTGGCATACTGTAATAAATTTTAAACAGAGTATTAGAGGTGGACGTTGGATTGAAATAAATATAATTAATTATTACAGTAGCCCACTCACTTTTTTCCAGTAAAGTATGATTGCCTTCAACTCTGAAATGCTGACTAAAGACAGACTTTGTGAGTGGGCTACTGTAATAAATTTTAAACAGAGTGTTAGAGGTGAACGTTGGATTTAAATGAATACATCTATTTATTACAGTAGCCCACTCACTTAATGGTAAAATATTATTTCATAACTCTGAAATGCTGACCAAAGACATATTCGTGAATGGGCTACTGTAATAAATTTTAAACAGAGCACTAGAGGTGAACGTTGGATTTAAATGAATATTTATTACAGTAGCCCACTCACGAAGTCTGTCTTTGGTCAGCGTTTCAGAGTTGAAGGCAATAATATTTTACTGGAAAGAAGTGAGTGGGCTACTGTAATAAATTTTAAACGGAGTAATTAGAGGTGAACGTTGGATTTAAATGAATATATTTATTTATTACAACAGCCCACTCACTTCTTTATGCTAAAATATTATTGCTTTTAACTCTTAAATGCCCAACAAGGACAAATTTCGTGAGTGGGCTACTGTAATAAATTTTAAACAGAGTATTAGAGGTGGACGTTGGATTCTAATTAATATATTTATTTATTACAGTAGCACACTCACTTCTTTCCAATAAAATATTATTACCTTCAACTCTGAAATGCTGACCAAAGACAGACTTCGTGAGTGGGCTACTGTAATAAATATTCATTTAAATTCAACGTTCACCTCTAATGCTCTGTTTAAAATTTATTACAGTAGCCCACTCACGCATATTTCGTGAGTGGGCTACTGTAATAAATTTTAAACAGAGTATTAGAGGTGGACGTTGTATTGAAATAAATATAATTACTTATTACAGTAGCCCACTCACTTTTTTCCAGTAAAATATGATTGCCTTCAACTCTGAAATGCTGACCAAAGACAGACTTCGCGAGTGGGCTACTGTAATAAATTTTAAACAGTGTTAAAGGTGAACGTTGGATTTAAATGAATACATATATTTATTACAGTAGCCCACTCACTTAATGGTAAAATATTATTTCATAACTCTGAAATGCTGACCAAAGACATATTCGTGAATGGGCTACTGTAATAAATTTTAAACAGAGTATTAGAGGTGGACGTTGGATTGAAATAAATATAATTAATTATTACAGTAGCCCACTCACTTTTTTCCAGTAAAGTATGATTGCTTTCAACTCTGAAATGCTGACTAAAGACAGACTTCGTGAGTGGGCTACTGTAATAAATATTCATTTAAATCCAACGTTCACCTCTAATGCTCTGTTTAAAATTTATTACAGTAGCCCACGAAATATGCCTTTATTCAGCAATTCAGAGTTAAAGGCAATAATATTTTGTCAGAAGAAAGTGAGTGGGCTACTGTAATAATTAAATATATTGAGCCGAACCTGGCCCATATTTAGAAAACGGGAGGTGTAATAATTTTTTTTCAGATTGTAATATATTGTAATAAATTTGTAATAAATTTCCACGTGAATTTCCATCGTATTTATCTAATTTTATACGATGTGGACTAGCTTCACCCGAAACCTGCCCCACAACCTCATATTTCGAAAACGCAAGGTGCAATAAATTTTTTTCAGATTGTAATAAATTGTAATAAATCTGTAATAAATTCTCCTAAAAGTGCTGGGCTAGATTCAGTCACATTGAAAATTCGTTATCATAATAATTAACTGATTAATTTTCGTTTTCCAAATTTTATTAATATTAAAAAAAATACTAATTCACTAAATAAATGTAATATCCTATACCCTGTACTAAAATATAACAAAAATACGGTCCTAAAATATTTTCCACGAAATTTCACTTATCTAAGAAAATATTTCGTATTTATTTTCAATTTTCCAGAAACGTCTTTTTAGAATTTGTTATCCATTCTCCTAAATATCCTTGAATGAAATCACATTGAATATTGATGAATGAAAGACTAAATTTGTGTCCTTTTTCCAATTGAATCGTCTAATAATCTAAATGTAATTACTTAGATGAATCTTAATTTCAGTCTTTTTCTAATAAAAGAAACAATTTAACCAATAAAAATAAAACTTTTACGCTAATATTAAGAGTAAAAAAACTAAATAGTTTTTAAGTCAAGGTTTTTTTTAATACTTATCGAATTCAATAAAATTTATCTAGTTATTTTAATAATTAAAATCTTCGTACTTACATCGAGTGGAAATCCTACCAACAATTACTGACTGCGCCATTTTCTTTTAATTTCAGCCAGAGATAAAACTCGCAACTATTAATTTAGTAATTAAATGATAGTTTTAAATATTAAAAACTCCAATGGCGCAGCTACAAATTAAAGGAGTATATCTACTCGCAATGTCACAGTATGTTTAAAGTTGATTTTTAATATCATAGCGCAAGAGAAACAATTTGTTTTATCTTACAATATCATTTCTTCATTTGTTCATTTTATATTTTTTAAATCTTTCGCACTTTTAAAGTGTTATTGCAACATTGTTATTGGTGGAAAGTTCGGACGTGGAATTGTGTTTGCCTTGTATAAGAAAACGAACAGAAATTCTTCATTTCCAGACACAAGTTTCATTTTTAATGACCATTGTGGCGCGGAAACGACTATCAGGAAGAAAAACCAGAATTACCCAATTACCGCGGTATCAGGATGGTTAATAATTTACTGAAGAAAGAGAGGCTTCCAACGTAGCTGAAATACCTTCGTGACTGGATCCCTCCATAACTCATTTCGATGTTATACCTTTTCTTTGAGTAAATTGAGAGATGTGCTATGTGTTTAAAATGCCGAACGAAACGCGGAATTGCATAGAAATAGAGTTTTAAGTTTGACTTCAACTCCATTTTCTAGAATTAACTAAATAGGGTGATGTAATAGGTTTTCGCGCTCATACGTATGTGAGAGAAGTTGCAGACTCAATTTGAATGTATTTCTTTAAAATTAAATTATTTATTTGGTTTATATTACGTGGCAAATGCTACTTGAGGTGTTAGTCGGGAATCTGAGGTGCTGAATTCGACCACCTCTATACAACTCGCGAACATCCACCTAAAAAACATGAAAATCCTTTGTAAAATGACCTGCCGGATTCGAATTTTTTATTTGCCCTTTGATCCGGAATTGCGAAAGAAATTGAATCGGCGCGTCGGCTCTCTTGGCATTGCAACTATGGAGCGAATAAAGCGATCAGTGTGTCAGAGAGAGTAAACACCACAGCCTTCTTCAAACGTGCAACAAAGATGACGCGCATTACAATATTATTATGACAATATAGAGATTAAAACACAATACTATTATTATCTAATTAAAATATTTATTTTTCAATGCATTTTCCCTCACACTGGCAACTTATATTGCATCTTACATCTGCTTTCAGGCATTTGCACTTGTTAAATAATTTACATTTGCAAACTGGAGTAATTTTTAAAAATGCGCATTGTGAAAATGCCCTTCTCACACGAGAATTAAAAGAATCTTCAGTCGGCGGTAAATCCCTAAAAAAAAGGTCATTATTAAAACCTTATTTACCAGTATAATAGTATAAACTTCAATTATATATTTTAATAGGTAATAGGTACACAGATTTCTATAAATAGTGAGCAAGAATCGTTAAAAAATCATATTTTAGGAGCATTATTACTAAGGACAGTTTGTAAACAAATGTTAAGCTTATTTACGTTTAGTTTGGATTGCCGCAACTTTTTGTTTTTGTGTTATAATTAAAATGTGACGATTCCTTCGAAACTGAGCATTTAGGTATTCCTTGTTTATGTTATTGACTCCGCTTATCGACACATCTGGTGCAATATAATATTTCTGTTCAGTTGGTACAAGCGAAAGTTCCAAACCAGATCGAATTTGCAACGTGTTTGCGGCAGATTGCCGCGGGCGCGCCCGGTCGTGTAAGTTTTAGTTATTACTATTTTTTTCAGTTTACCTAGATTGTTTGTTTTGGAAATGTTATGTATATTTTTTTTACTATAATAAAATGATTATGAATGGCATATTTGTCTTATTTTACTAAGTAAAATAAATTTTCTTCGTTATTTGTAAACTACAAACCTGAAAAACCAAATGCGGCAGATTGCCGCAACGCGCCTTCTCGTGTAATTCTAAAAAGCGCGCCCGCTCGAGGGTTAAACCCGGAGAAAATTGAATCAGTGCGTGACATCTCCTTGATTCGACTTAGTGGAATATGGACTTCAATGATATATTTTAAAAGATACTTAATAGGTATACAGAGTTCTATAGTGAGCAAGAATGGTTAAAAAAATATCATATCTTAGAAGCCGTATTATTAAGGACAGTTTGTAAAAAAAATTTAAGCTTATTTAGACTTTACCTTATATCTGTTTTGCAAGTTGGAAACATATGAGCTCTTAATTCATCCATATTTCCTTTAAATGATTGAGAAACATGCGATAAATTTCTTTTCTCTTTCCATTCAAATGTCGACATCTAAGGTAACCGAGTAAAACATTGATAAAATAAAAACATCTTTGTCCAATGAATAAATAACAAATACATTAAACGTGTCTTTAAAAAAATTAATAATATGCGAATATTCCTCGTGCCCAGTAAACTGTAACTCATCAAACACTTTCGACTCCATTTTTGTGCATTTTATTGTTCTTTGATTATCTTCTGACATTCCTGCCAACACAATTTAAATTTGATCAGGTAGCGTAAATTATTTGGCTCCTGGCCTATATTCATTGTTCCCTTGCCACTTAAAAAACTTAAACAGCTATAAGTAATTCGTTTAAAATGGAATTAAAGAAGTGGATTTTGTCAAATGAAAGGACTTATTTTAGTCAACCAAACAAATGTTTAAGTTTTAAATATTTAAATTAAAAAAAAAAACAAGCCAAAAAAACAAATAAATAAAGTAATAAACGTTATACGTCAAAGTTAAAATTGTTTTATAAATTTTACCTGATTATGTCAATTAATAATAATTAAAAAAAAAAAAGAATATAATATATATGTATACTATATTATATATTACGTATCCCCTTAATCACCTGATTATGCTGCATCTTTCATTCACATATAGGTACAAGTAGTTAAACTACTTCTGTGGAAATTTGTTTATTCGCCTTTTAATTTTTAATTTGTCTATTGTTTCTTGTATCTTTTTTCTGAATAAACATATTATTATTATTAGTATTATAACATAATTTTCATTTATTAGTTTTTGTGCTAAATATGCCAAGAGGTTCTTTTTATTATAGGGATTTGATATAAATTTTTTCCAATCAGGTATATCAAGTTCGTCTCGTATTTCATATGTTTCGAAATGACAATTTTTCGATCTTCTATATCTTTCTGTTTGCTTTAAGCTTTCTTCAAAATCATAACGATCACCAATGCATACTATTGTACCACAGTTCTGAGGCTTTAACTTTAATAGTAAAGACACAAAACACACTTGTTGAAATCAATATTTGGACTCATAAGAAAAAAATAATTGATGTCTGTGACAGGAAGTCACAATAACACATAAGCGGGTGAACTACAAAATTATGATAATGAAACGTCCATATTCCACTAAGTCGGATCAAGGAGATGTGACGCACTGATTCAATTTTCTTCGGGTTTAAAAAAGTAAACAACCCAAACTAAACGTCTTAAGTCTAAATAAGTTTAAAATTTGTTTACAAACTGTCCTTAGTAATAATGCTCCTAAGATATGATTTATTAACGATTCTTGCTCACTATTTATAGAACTCTTTGTACCTATTACCCTTTAAAATATATCATTGAAGTTTATACTATTATACTGGTAAATAAGGTTTTAATAATGACCTTCTTTTAGGGATTTTCCGCCTACTGAATATTCTTTTAATTTTCATGTGAGAAGGGCAGTTTTGCATTGTGCTATTTTCAAAACGGCATATATATTAAAGCCAGATGTGCCTGAAATTCTAAAGTTCGGTTACGAACGCAAAGACAATGATTGTATAGTGCCAAAATTAATTTCCAAACAGACAAAACCTACATTTTTAAAAATTACTCCATTTTGCAAATGTAAATTATTTAACTGTGAGTGCCAATGCCTCAAAGCAAATGTAAGATGCAATATAAGTTGCCAGTGTGAGGGAAAATACATTGAAAAATAAATATTTTAATTAGATAATAATAATATTGTGTTTTAATCCCTATAGTGTCATAATAATATTGTAATGCGCGTCATCTTTGTTGCACGTTTGAATAAGGCTGTGGTGTTTACTCTCTCTGACACACTGATCGCTTTATTCACTCCACAGCATCCTAGCAGTGATAATGCAAAGAGATGCGAGGCGCCGATTCAATTTACTTCGGTTTTAAAAAAGTACACAACCCAAACTAAACGTCGTATGAAAAAAAAGTTAAAGTAAAAAAGTTTCCTTGCTCTATTAGCAACATTTTTCTCGAACAAAAAATTCGAATCCGGCAGAGGTCATTTCATTTTTTTAGGTGGATATTCGCGAGTTGTATAGAGCATCTTTAAAACGCTTCCTAGAAGGCCTCAGATTCCCAACTATATAGGTAAAGATTAATTTACGTCAAAATAAGTTGTATGTATGGTTTATTTTTGAACTTTAATAATTTTTTAGTCATTTCATAGGATTTATACTAATATATTAAATGTTCTTTGGAAAACTGACGTCAAAGTAGCTTTCCCACGAGTGATCCGCGTATACTCTAATTTATATTTAACTCAAGCATTGAATGTGAGGTTAAATGAAGTTAAAATCAGATGCAGGTCTAATTATGAATTCCCAATTTCCGCATGATGCTTTTACGTCGTATAAGTGCTCATTAAATTTCAATTCACTATCAAAACGTATACAAAAGTAAACAACGAAATGGGGTATAGTTGCTGAGGACTTTTATTCAATATGAGCTTCTACAAATATGAGTTAAATGAGTTTCGAAAATGAGCATCTTTATGTGGGGATAGGCGGAAATGTTTCATCTTTTTTAGCATTTAAAAAATGGCTTTGCAGATGT
Organism: Crepidodera aurea; assembly: GCA_949320105.2. Lineage (NCBI taxonomy): Eukaryota > Metazoa > Arthropoda > Insecta > Coleoptera > Chrysomelidae > Crepidodera > Crepidodera aurea. The sequence goes on from OX439480.2 coordinate 15,425,488, forward strand.
TTAAGGTCCCGTAAAAGTTATTAAACTCTTGCTTTAATGACTAACATTTTCTGTCTGGAAAACTATCGCATGTTTGCTTAAACCGAAAAGCGGATATTAACAACATTTTACGGTCAGATTGCTAAAATATTTTATAGCCTTTTAGCTACTTTTAAGTGGGCTATAAATAACTTTTACATCGGTATATAAATAGCCGTTGAAATAAGATATATAGATTCATTCGTATTCTTAAAAATCTACTTTAAACATGCTGCCGGTATAAATGTATATTTAGTACGAAGATATTCATTCACTTTAACATTTGAATAGTTTTCTACTTGTTGTTTTTTTTTAATTTTTATTACATATTTTTCATACATCAGTATTTATAAATTATTTCACGTAATTGAACAATAAAAAGTAAATATTTCAGTAATCAGAAGAAAATAAGAGAAGTCTCGCTTAGTTTGAACTTCCAAAGTTTGATTAAGTAACCAATGTTATAGTTTTTTTAAGTTATGTGAATATTTTTTTCAGTGTACATAATTTTAGTTTCTTTAAGGTCGTTTTTAGAGCCAATAGGTAACAAAAAAAACTATTTAATGGAAATATTGGAGATAACTGACATTTTCTTCCGATTATTTGGAAATTAATCAAGATTAAACATATGAGCAGAAAATATTTAGTATAGTACTGATAAATCTGAAGATATTTACATTATAGGCCATATAAATTTTTTTATATAAACTACTTTGATAGAGTAAACAACAAAATGTTCACGAATGTAATATTATTTGTTAGAAATCTGATTTTGAAAGTATTTTTTATGCCATCATAATTTTGGCGCAGGCGGAATATTTTTGTTTTTTCAAGCAACTTAAAATATTCGATTGTCTGTAAAAATTTAAATTTCTAGAACCAATACATCTATAAAAGTCTCTCATACTCCGAAAAATCCCATTTTTGTTTTTTAACCCATCCTTAATTATTACAAGTAATCTAAAAAAAATCAAATTTAAAAATTTGTTGCAAATAAACATCTCAACGACCTAGCAGCGTCTAATTTTTGTTGTGACGTTTCGTCTCTCCAGGATCATCATCAACTTTACTTATATTATAGGGACCTGCCATTTGGTAAATAGTTTTCAAGATATCGACAAAGTTATTTGGAAAAAAAGTCTTGCTATATCAACGATGCCGAAAGGTAAATGGGCATTGTGATTCGTGTTGGATAAAAATTAAATGTCAAATTTTACCAGAAAATATGTTGCTGATAATAGACTACTATGATTTTCGAATATATTCCATTTCTAGTACAACATGAACGTAGTTTTTCTTTTTAATAAAAAAGAAATCAATATTGCAAAATTTATAGCGTTTTGTAATGGAATGTTCAAGTATTAGATTCAATTTTTACCTCTTATACAGGGTGACCCAGGGGTGCGTTAAAATAGCGTTGTGCAGAGATCCACAAAAAAATTCAGAACTTCAGAACTGTTCAAGATAACTTAATCAACTTTTTTCCAGTCGATTCCTTAGGCAGATAACCCATTGGTGCGACACGTCGCGCGCTGCAAGCCGCATGCGATTTTGAGAGCGCGACTTTTGCATACGCGGCAAGCCGCGGCTCGATATATAATTTATTACTTAATCTTTAGTCTTAAAATGGAGGTGGAAGAAGTAGCAACGTCTGTACCGTTTGCACCCATTGTTCAAACACAATCTCTCTCTGTGAGTCGCGCTCGAATAATCGCGTATATGGGTTATGCTCCATATGAATCCATATGAATCATACACGTGATTATTCGAGCGCGGTTCACAGAGAGAGGTGGAAAGTACGGCGTAATTCGGCAGTTGTGTTTGAACAATAGGTGCAATGGGTATTGACGTCCACCTCCATTTTATCTGCCTTATACATCAATTGTTGTCGCATGCGACTTCTCGGGGCATGCCGCGCGCGACGTGTAGCGCCATCGGGTTATTTGCCTAAGGCAGATAACCCACTAGCGCAAAACCCATTGATGCGACAAAGCAGCGTGGTCGCACGCGGCAAAATTATTGGCCGCGACAACCCGCGACATTTCTGTCGCGCGCGGCCAGTATTACTGTAGATTCATATGGAGCATAACCCATACACCCGATTATTCGAGCGCGATTCACAGAGAGAGATGGAAAGTACGGCGTAATTCGGCAGTTGTGTTTGAACAATGGGTGCAATGGGTATTGACGTCCACCTCCATTTTAAGACTAAAGACTAACAAACTATATATCGAGCCGCGGCTTGCCGCCTATGCAAAAGTCGCGCTTTGAAAATCGCGCGCGCGCCAATGGGTTATCTGCCTTAAGCTTTCGAGATGTAGAGGAACTCGGAGTCGATGTTCTATCGCCTACTTCGATTTTTCTGCTTCTTTGAAAGGTACAGTGTCATATTGTATCAATAACTTCCAAATACCAGTTGAAAAAAAGTTATACTATTAAACATAGATGTAACACAATTAAACGAAGATGTAACACAATTATTTTTCAATTATTTTTTAAGTCGCGTTGAACAAGCAGTATCAAATAATTGAGCCCCTATTTCCTGGCAAATTAGTAAAGAAAGTGATTTATTATTCAAATAACTACGGCCGATATTCTAAACCCTGTTATTTGCATGTTAATTTAGTCATTAAATCGTACCAATTAGGGCAGTCGTTTAGTTTTTTTAAAATAGCGCTGTGCTTATTATGGGAGTTTTTATAGCCGCTTTGGTTTATCCAGATTTTGCGCTATTCAAAGTTGATACTTAATTGCAAGCTAAACGATGTCAGCCAAAACAAAACTGAAAATATTTCATATATCTGAAAAAAATTACGTGAAAAACTTCCAACGGATTTGTTACATTTTCAGCAACAAAAATTATTTGGTACATTGGTAGAATTGGAATAAAATGATTGATTCAAACTTTTACTGACAAACTGACTCTTGGATTAAAACATTTAGGATAGTCAACTAAGTAAAGTTAAGGGAAAGTTTAGGTACAGTCCTAATTCCTTTTATTCTTTATGTTTTTGTGGTCGTTGAACATGAATTTGAGGTTTGCTGACAGATATTTTTGCCGGAAAAAAGTGCAAATTTGGAAAAAAGTGCAAATTTGGCCTAAATCTCGGTAAGTATGCATTTTTTCGATAAGACTATTCTATGCAAAATTAAAGGTGACAAAATTTCCCACAAATTTCATTAACAACATTTTTTTCTACGATCAATAGTTACGCCGCTAGAGCGCGTTGAAAATGTGTATAATTTCCAACGGTCTTCTCTCTCTGTGAGTCTGGCCTTGACCGTTTTTGGTTCTGGCACATAGTCTCCTTTTACCTGTTCAATCAGTTCGTCTATTGAGAACTGCCATTCATCATTGCTGCTTTCGTGGTATGTATATACATATTGCATCGCAGCATCAATTTGGATTGCAAATGGACCACGCTTGTTTGATGCTGCTGGTGGTGTTTTTGCTTTTGCAGACAGTTCTGCATGATACCTGTGGTGATCTTGTGCATTACATGCAACTAAGTCAATCCGGAGAACTATAGCCCGTCCACATTCATCATTAAGAACTTGGGCATCCTTCATAAGAGATGTTCCCAAACTTGGAGTTTTGTCACAACTTCCCGCTCATGCGGTGATTTTTTGTACTTTGCAGCCAAAAAATTGTCGGTGATCTCAACTCCACATATGAAGCAGTGAGATTTGAAGGAAAAACTCCTTGCTGCTGATCTGGTTAGTTGAGGTGTAGCATGTTTCAGTTCCTCTAGCTTTTTTAGAAAAGCAACAATGGATCGCTGATCTGTATATGATTTCCTACAATTTTCATGCATTCTGATCGATGTTTGTCCCTTTAAACTACCCCCTTCCCATGTTGCAATTCCATTTTCTTTCACTGTTGAAAGCGCTAAACTAAAAATACAACACGCCCACATTGCAACATTGACGTTAGCACAATAAAAAGAACTCAAAATCTAACCTTTAACAAAAATGTAACTTCAGCTAATTGTGAATCAATAATAAAGAAAGGTAAACAATCAACAGAACTCAGCTGTTCGGTTTTGGTTTTGATTTTGCATGGAGTAAAAAAAATTAAGCAGAATTACGAACGAGCTATATTAACATAGAACGCTGATGCTATGTTATGAAGCCTCGTGCTACACGTCAGTGTATAGGTGGCGACACCGCTTAACATAATGGTGGCTTGCTTCAATGGGATTTTGCTTGCTTGAACAGAGAGGGGACGGATGGAGTAACGAGCTCGTGAGGGCATGTAACTGGTGTGAAAAAAGAGCTGTTGAGCTTTTGGGAAATCGTTGCGAGAAGTTGTTCTAATGATAATCGTTGAATTTAAGAAGGGAGTTGTCCCAATTCATTGTTTAATAAAACTTAAAGAAGTTGTTCTTGTCAGGTACAAGTTGTCCAAATAAAATATTATATTGAACAGACAAAATCAATCGGATATTGTTTTATTCAACTACGCCATTTTGTTCTCGGTTTAATCCTTACAATATAGGTGTATATTGTTACGTACTGTTGCTTTGTTGTGATATGATGTTGTTTAATTTAACCTATAAAATTTTGTTGTTTTGTTCTTGAATCAACTAACCCCGACTACAGATCTTTTCTTTTTTATTTAATTTAATTTATTTCTAATTTACTTACTTTATTAACCAACTTTTCTTTTTAAACAAACTTAAAATGGATGGCAAATATTTTTATTCTTACCTCCTTGGTAAGCTCAGACAGAATGTAAATTCTTACGTTTGACAGAATGCTTTGGGCGCCATCTACTATGCAGAGTAGAGATTCTTAACCTCAGGTATGTTTCTAATTGGCTTGTAATTTTAAAAATCAATAAAGACAAATTCATAATAAACATTTATTAATAACAAAAAAATCAGTAACGAAAAACCTTTTTTGTTGAATGTGCAACAAATATTTGGTCGAATAAGATAAGTGTATTTTTATTTACTACAAAGAAAAATTAATTGATTTAAAAGTTTTTCTTTTTTCTTGAAAAATAACGTTACTTCTTGACAGGTAATGATTTTTATTCTTTTATCAGTATTGCTTTCACTTGACTTCGTTTGTTTTTAGTCATGCAGAGCGAAGTGAACTATTCAAGAGTTTTAAGCAAAAAGCCTCGCTCGACAGCTAAAAATAGTTTTTATAAAAACCCAAGTCGTAGCTCACTAGACTGGAATTTGACAGGTTTTTAACTTACATTTTTACAAAATTCAAAAATGATTAATTTTTATACAATTTTTAAGTAGCACCAAATTATTCTAGAGACAAAAAGAATAATTTTGATGTAATTTTTGTACAATATTAACTTTTAACAAAGACTTTTTATGTTCGTCATTATTGATTTCTTAAATTTCATAAAACTTTATTATTATTGCCTTTTTTACTGTATTTCTTCAATTTTAGAAGTTCCAACACTCGATTTTTCCGATTTATACTATTTCCCTTGAATTTAAATTGATTATATTGATGTATTTGAAATTTGAGGTTAAGTTTAAAATTTCTTTTTCTCCAAACACTTAATATAACAATGTTCTCATTGTTATTATGATCGCAGACTTAGATTGAGATTATATTATTTTAAATTTTTCTATTCAGTTCTTTGCTAGATTATTTGTAAATACCCTAAATCTGTTGATGAAAATCTCTTATGGGATTACCATGTTAAATTTTGACACATGAAATTTTATAGTAACTGTAAAAGTTACTACGTTAAAATTAGTTTCAAACATTATTTTTGAAATCACATTCTGTCCTGTGATTACTTAAAGTATAATAAAATAATTAATAAATAATTAGGACTGTACCTAAAATTTCCGCCATATTAGTTGACTAGCGTAATTGACCAGGCACTAAATGTAATAAAAACTCACTATTTTTTACCGTAAAACTCATTTACTACAAAACTCACTGGCCTATATAAACTTCAAGCGATCAATAAGGTTCTAACTTACTTCTGATGTTTGTATTTCTCTAGCATCCCCTATGAAGCCTCTCCATGTAGGGTAATCCTTCGCCACTTCTTCCCAATTTTCCGCATTATCCACTATTTCCTTTAAAACCCGCGCAACATTGTCACACGATCTTTATCTGGGTCTATAAGCCTCACGGTTTGTACAAGATTTCTTTTGTTGATGGTACTGAGAAATACGCATTTTGGTAAAAAAAGTGGCAGTAAAAAATATTGAATAGCTAAATAATTATATATTAAACAAAATAAAATTATCCAAATCTTGAAAAAATTATTAAAAAATAATAAGAAAATATTATTTTGAGGTTGAATTTATATTAATGTGTCGTCGACGTTTCGATCTTTCTAAGGACGAAAGAGTTTTGTGAAAAGCTACACATTTATTGAATTATTCACAAAAAAACGTATATATTTGTATAAAAATATTATTTCTTGTTCTTCCAGGCTACTTAAGATTTGTTTTCTCAAACCATCTTTCAAATATTGAATAATTGAGATAAAAAAATGTAAAAATTAAATAGATAAAAAACCTTTTCCATTAGCACTGGCGTGAAAATGTTCGGCAAATTTGATTTAGTAACAATTCCAACAGATTTAACAGATTTGACATAACGTCTGCTGTAACAAAAACACAATCATGTAAGAATATCGACATGTGTTGACATTATACCTACAGATACCAGAGCGAGTTGCCAGTGATGTAAAAGTATACTAATAGAGCTTTAAATCCTGCAAGTAGTTTGGAGTTTGGCTTATTGCCCCTAGTTCAGGACAATCCACATCAAAACCTCGAGAGTGCTTAGGATGGATAGGTAATTACTATTGGTGTTTAAGGTGAGGTCCAGAATGGGTGACGCTAGATTTACTATATCAAATTATTGATGAGGTATGGGTTTGAAGGGTGTAATGGAGTCCAACCATAGATATAGTAAAATAAGAGAGTTTGTTTACATTTAGGCGCTCATCAAGAACAAGGAACAGTCTAAGCGCAGTGTTATTAAATTTATATTTCTAGTTTCAATGTTGTCAAAGTTATTCTAATTTTTATCTTGGAAAATGAGGTATTTTGTTTCGCTTAAGTAATTGTACATCTATGTTAACACTAATTTTCGAAACTAATAACACAACAAATCGTATTGATAGATAAATATTGACAAAGATAGTTTACCACGGTTTAGGTTTAAACCATTTCTATTTCTATTTCTATTTTTATCAATGAAACCACATGATAGAATGTCATTATTGAATTTGTTACAGCCATGTTCACCTAACTCTGTATGTTTACTATTGTGTTTTATAGGTTAGAGGTTTAAAATTTAAGTTTAAGTTGGTTGATTAGACAAATATGGTTCAACAGTGCGCTGTGTGCAGCAAACTGGATTATTTAAATCCCGATTTATCATTTCATCGGTAAGTTACATGTAAGATTACAAACAAAACTTCAGGGGCGTACGATTAGTATTTTATCGTCCAACAGTCTTAGTACTTATCAGGTCATGTTATAGAAGTACGGACGCATCTTTTTATGTTATTATATAAATCTATTCGGCCAGGGTTATATGTGAGTTCGAGGCTATTGGTCTACTGGGTATAGGTAATCTTATTCATGGCTTGAAAACCGATGTTTGGTGACAAGATTATCTACGAGTATACATTCATTATTTTCGAAATCAGATTTCCCAACAAAGTAAAATTATAAAATGCTCTTTGGACGAATATGAAGATCAAGTTGTTGCATACACTTTAAATTTAAAACACTTATTTTTATCACACTCTCATTTCACTCATAGCAGCACGAGGTACCCTCATGTTGCATTTATTTGTGTTATTGTGTTGAGCGTTTAAAAGGGGTTGACTCTCAGGACTTTTCGCTCTTGGTGGTGGTGGGGGTTTGGGTACACTAAGCGGCATCATCGCGTTACCATTAGGAGGTTGTACAAAACCGTGTTGTTGCATTTCAGCGATAATACAAGCCGTGTTGTTGGCCATAGTTGCGTTTTTCGGCATCGTCATGCAACCCTGTTGTTGATAATTGTGAACCGACATGTTTTTAGGAAGAGTCATGCAGTTCTGCAGCATGACGTTCGGACTGGGAGGTGGCGCTTTTAAAGTATTAGTTAACCCAGTAGGATATAAATGCTGAACTTTATGCATATGATCTTGTTGAGCGTTAGCAGCCAGAATCAAAGCCGAAGTATCTTGTTCCACATTCACTATAACGTTCGAACTTTGCGAATGTCCTAAATGATATTGTTGCTTGGAAATAGTTTCGAATGCGGCTTGATTCCTGCTTTGTTGTTGCTGGAGATTTTTAACCTCCATTCTCGTTTTATCTCTTTGATAATACACACCAGCGAAAATCAGAACGTTGAGAATCAACAAAGAACAACCTATAGCGATCGTAACGCTCAACGCCGTACTGTACGCGGCATATCCTGCAGCTTCCAAACTAGCTAAAGTATCTGTAGAATTGGTGTGACTCTGAAATATCTGATGATTGTAATTTCCTGAAGATACGACATTAACACATGTCGTAACGACGGTTTCGATAGTCGTAGGCGATTCTAGCGTTGCTATACTGGAGTTTGAACGTCGTCTGATGAGTTCCATTGTGGGATCGTAGTAATTTAATCTGGACAACGGATCAGGACGGACGGCTCCTTCGTAGAGATCGGCGCTGTTGTGATTTCTGAATAGGTTATGTCTGGCTACTACGTCTTCCATGCCGGCTCTATGCAGTTCCGGGATCAGACGTAGCCAAACGCTTAGTTGATGTGCGCGGAAGTGATTTTTCATTCTGGGTTTCATTCCTGCAACAAAAAAATTCGTTTAGGGTTCAAGTATATTGTGCGTATTATATGGAGTTAACACTAAAAACTGTAGTAAGTAATTTACTCAGACAGCACTTAAATCAGCACGAATTAAACATAACAAACCATAGATATGACACTAGATATACACAATATAAGACAGTACGAGCCCATAAAAATATTCTCCAACGGTATTATCTGTACCTGGGCCCGAAACTTTACAATTTACTCCCAGAAGAGCTCAAAACTTTATTCTCCTCCAACTCTTTTAAGAAAAAGATATTGGATACTAAATATTCCGAGAATTCAAATCCATAAGTACGTCAATGCGACAATGGAAGTGTGGTTATAGTTTTCAATTTTCAATTGCAGAAACAAAATTCTCAGATGTGCCGACAGGTTACTTTGATCGACTTTGGCGGCTTGTAGATGTGCCGACAAGTGGCTTTGTCGGTATTAGCGGCTTGTATAAAGCGGGATCATTTTGTTCTGCAATTGAAGTAGGAAGTAGGAAGTAGGAAGTAGGAAGTAGGAAGTAGGAAGTAGGAAGTAGGAAGTAGGAAGTAGGAAGTAGGAAGTAGGAAGTAGGAAGTAGGAAGTAGGAAGTAGGAAGTAGGAAGTAGGAAGTAGGAAGTAGGAAGTAGGAAGTAGGAAGTAGGAAGTAGGAAGTAGGAAGTAGGAAGTAGGAGTTAGACAAATATTGTCTTCAGTAGTGGGGGCTAGGAAAATATTGATACCCTGTGCTTGTGTTCGCACTTGATTTTTAATTTAGTGAATAGTAGGTGGTAGGTGATTCGTGGCATTACTTTATGTTCTTTTGCGATTCAATTAATATTATTCTTTACTATTTTGAATCATTGTTACAGTATACTTCTTATTTATTTATTCGGTGTCAATTTCAATATGTTTCGTCCTTGAGAAAATACAGTTTCTCTAAGTGGATCTGAAGAATCGGAACAATCACTAAATCATATTCCAATGGATTATGTGGTGTCAGATTGTAGTCCCAAAGATTCCTGTAGCTCCGAGAAGGAAGAGAACATTTTTGGTGAAAGAACTTCAGAGTATCAAGAAATATCGTATATATGTATAAATGTTCCGAAGGTGAAAGGAGTGCCATTAAAAAAACATCTTTTTTAACAAATGTTTCCATTAGCACTCTTTATAGAATTATAAAGAATGGTGCAAAAAATCGTAAAGACCAGGTGTGATAAAGGATGTGTTGAAACTTGAGATCCTTTAATATCAAAATTAATTGTTAGTAGTATTTAGTTACTAGTTAGTTACTAGTGGACTGAAAAAGCCACAAAATTGTTTAAAAATGTTTGTTTAAGTTATAACTAAATAGGACCTTCACACCTTCACCTCGATAGAGTCCGTGGTCATCCGAAATGGCCAATTACGACATTTTTTTGAAGGTCAGACAATTTTTGACCTGAAAAATGTCATTAATCTGCCAAAATTTAGTTTTCATACTTTTTCACACATACATCGCGATATCTCCGAATCTAATGGAGATAATTACGAACTTTTTTTTTAATCGATAGGGGAGAGATGGCCACAGATAACTGAGTTAAATACACTTTTGAGAAATTTTTTGTTTTGTTGTTGAAGTAGGCAAAACTTCCATTATACTTTTATGTCGTACTTTTTTAGGTAAGCGAGAAACTTTTTTGCTTTGAGGATTTTTGCCATACTATCAGCGAATAAAATGAAGGTAAGATATCAAGGAAGTCTTTACAAAAAGCCGCAGTATGCTACAACGCGTTGTTTTCAAGTTATTGTTGCCTAAAGATTAGTATCAGGCCGGGCGCTACATCAAGCCACAACGGAATAATACTCTCTGTCCTTTGTGCCTACAACCTGCTTGTTATTAAGCCATATTTAAATAAAAATATACTAATTATTAAAATAGTAATAATAGAGCTTACATCAGAAATTTCCCAATGCGATTTCTGAATCTGAAAACATTTCGGGTTCGGGAGTAGAAATACGTAAACTATTGTTACTACATTTTTCATACTTCACTACAACATTTTAATCCTTGAGCTACACAGGTACACCGACAGTTATTGCAGTTTTTATCGGAACATTGTATAGCTAAAGTTTTTCTTATACAATTGGGTTCAGGTTCTTGAGAGGAAAATGTGGCTTCCCGGATGTTTTCTTCAAATGTCCAACCATGGCCAGTTAGATCTTCTTGCAATATATCTTGTACATGGCTGTTGTGCCAAATTTTTAACTGATACCTACACCTGATAAACAAAATTACATTAAGGTATCTTGTTAAAGATTGTTAAAAAACCATTATCTTTTTAAATGTTGCCTAAAGGGATGAACAGTATGAGGCAGTTCAGAAGCTGGACGATTGGTTTTTGTTTTAAGATGCCATCGCAGTTACATGTTTTGTATAAATAAAGGGTATATTTGACACCTACTTCCATGGCTTCATCTTCTGTTAGGAACGGAAGGTTTTCCAGGTCCTTCAACTCATTTACATTTTTATACAACACATTAAAAGCAGTTTTCTTTCCCACTTTCTACATAGAATTAGTGGTGTCACAGCCAGTTAAGCAATGAATTGTTAATAGTTCAGTTACTATATTATTCCCATCTGTATAAATAAATTGCTTTGTGTCATGTCTGGTACGGTGCAGTAGAAATGTAAAAGTAGAAGTAGGACATCGGTATCAACTGATTTTACCAAAATAGTGTTGCCTGATTTGAGTTCTGCCAACGCGTGGAGTATTAGTCTGGTATCAGCTTCTTCTTGATTACTATTCAATTTTGACAAATTTCTGGATACTTCGGATTTATTTATTTCGAAACAAAAATTAGAACTCTCAAAACCACCTGCCATTATGACCGTTTCTAGATCGTGTAACAGATTTGGTACCACTTCCATCGCATAGTTTGTCATAAAGATTAATAATGATCGTTTATTGGCAGAGCAGCGAATAAATTCTCGAAACTTTGGAACTTTTCTAGCGCCAGCCACTTGAAATTCACTATCTGAATCACCACGTCTTTGCCTTTCTACTTTTTAAAGAGTCCGCTAAGTATGTATCAAATACTACCGTTATTCGTTTTGCGCCATATTTTCGTCCTTCTCTTAAAATGTTAGTGACAAATATGTTTGCTAAATCATTGAAGGTAACAAAGCAGAATGTTGTAATTCTTGAATTGATACCATACCATCAATAACAAATGAATCCACTTCCGGACAAGTCGTTAAAGCGGTGGTAAATGTTCCTATTTTCTTGGCTGGTCAGACTTTGTTTTCTCATAAAACAACGATGATGCAACCAATGTTAATTCATATATTTGCAAGATCCATTTCCTGAAACCGAGCTCCACAAATGATTCTACGGAAAATGCATTCTGATCTACACTCGCATACAACAAGTAGTACTAACTGTATGCAACTGGGGATTTACAGATCGAAGCGGCAGTGTAGTTAACTCAGGTATGCTTAGCCATTTCGAGTGACCACGGACCTATTCTATCGATCTGTGAAGGTCCCATTTAGTTATAACTTAAAAAAAAATTATTCAAAAGGAAGCGACTTTTTTCCTGTTTTTCAGTCCTCTATACCGAAGAAATGAGTTTCCAACAGTGGATAGTATATTTTCTTTACTAAAAAGGAAGCTATGGGCCAGGTGGAGTGGTCAACCTCTATTCAAATCTAATATGCGTTATAGAAACTAAAATGTAAATTCATATTAAAAAAAGTTAACCAATATAGAAATTTTACGCCATTTACCCCTATTAGGATCTCCAGTTAAGTTGGCTATTGAATTTTTGCACCTAATAGCCAAAATATTATTTTATTTTTATGTATATGGACAGTGTACGGTGTATTTATAGCTTTTTTTCATTCTCATAAAGCAGTGGGTTGAACTATACAATATACTACTCCTTATTATTTTTAGACGCGTGATTTTCTGTTCTTTCATTACCGCATTAAAATTTATTTGACAGGTATACTTTTGTCACGAAACACAAAAAGCACATTTAACCCTTTTCTGAAACACTAGACCGCTCACATTGACATTCCAGGAAGGGTGTATATGTGAAAGTGAAAGTACACCCATTTGTTTTTAATGTTCGATACAGCAACAGGAAAAGCCATTACGTGGAATCGGTATATACTGAAAATTTTCGAAAATGCGTTCGCTCGTAATGGGTTTCAAAGCGTAATTTTTTAAATACAAATTCTAAATGTCACCACTCCGTTGAATATGGTAGAGGTCGATGTTATCTGAATTGAATTTAAACGTTTTTGATTTTCGGATTATATACGCTTTTGTTTACATCCATTTGGATTTTCATTTGTATTTATTTATTCACAGAAAAAACATTCATATGAAAAAATGGACTAAAGCCTTTTCGAGCTAATCTATTAAAAAATATATTTGAAATGTAACAAAGTTATTTTATGTAACGAACTTGCACTGTGTGGTGATAACGAAATAAAATGAGTTTTGAAGTAGATATTTACGCAACCATGCTGTTATATCAGCAAACAACCCGGTTCCTTACTTGGTGGTTGAAAAATCCATATAATACTTTAGGAAGAACCAACCTTTCAATATTACGTGGCAAAATTGGGCAAACACCGATTAATCTTTGACCCGCGGTGACTTTTTTAATTTTCGACCAATCTGGGTCAGCAAAATGGCGAACTCTTTCTTGAGGACCCTCTACAGGATGTATTAAGGAGGTGGTGATGAATTTCGGATTTTGCAAATCTTATTTTTCATTTTTTGCACCGAAAGAGTAAAGTGGGGCAACATTTTTTTCACCATCTGACACGGTATTTTTTTCTCTTTGATTTGAGCCTTACAAAAACTGGATACGGTAATCAGGAAAGGAGGGAGGGAGGTGAAAGCGTTTTGCCCTGTAGAAGGGCAAGGGATAGGGTTAGTGATTTCGGGCCAGGCTCATTTTTAAGGACAATCAATTCTCTTTAAAGTTTTTTTTACCCCGCAGCTCTAACTGCATTAGGGCCTGCAGGTGAGCGTGATACATTTATAAAAGCAAGGAGTCTGTTGAACAGCCGCGAAATAAGACATTTTCAATAAACCTACTTTCTGTCCGATAGTAGTATTAAAAATTTGTCAAATTTTAAACTGGATTGAAAGTTATTTTTATAAAAATGACTAGGCAAATCTTTTTTTGGTTGTAAACAATTTAGCCCCATGGGAAACTGCTATTTTATTTTAATTGTTCTAGCAATTTTGTATAGTATTAACTCAACAAAATGGCACAGGTCTACACGTTATACAGTGTTGCCAGGTTGTGTATTTTTTATAACATTTAAAAGAAATTATAACAGGAGAACAACTTTCATAATTACGTGAAATTTTAAATCCTAAAAAAAGTTCCTGTAGCCTTATAACAAAAAAAGAATTCTTTCAAAACTAAATAGCGAAATAATAAGGAAAATCATAATACTTAACGACTCGAATACCAGAGTGGAAACAATGAAACAGGATACATTAGTGGGACAATATGGGTAAGATATTACGGATGACAATAGAAGCCGACTTATTAAGGATTTTCCGCACAGAACTCGGAATACAACTATGCCTGGACACAAAGACAAAGACGAATCCATACGAAGGACGATACAAGTCAAATTTGAATATTTGGAAATTATAGACGGGAATAATACAGGGTGACACACGACTATTCCCTCGTTCTCTTGTGCCTAAACGTTACGAGATATCAGCTTAATTTTTTGGTAACGTATGTAAATTGATAATCTATTTGTTTAAATTATTTCCAATTATACAGGATGATCCAGAAAATTGTAATTTATTAAAGTTATATTTTTGTAAATGCAACACTCTGTATGTTATTACATTTATGACAAGTTAACCTAAAAGCTCTTTCTAATGAAATTGTTTACGCTTGGAAAAAAAATGGTATATACAACACGTCCCCTTTTCAAGATGGCCGCCTCCCCTCCACTTTTAAGCCACGACCCCTTCTGTCGACAAACTGTCATCTGTCAATTGTCAAATTGACAGTTACAGTGTCATTGTTCTACTAAATATATCACAAATTAAGGTGATAAGAGCATGACATAATGCGCCCTTTTGTTTTTTAATATATGTATATTATTATGGTTTGATATATTTTGTTTTATTTTCAATTTTATTTATAATTTCATTTATGGTTCGTATTCAGTTTGGTATTATTACACATCCTTAAATTATTACTTACCAAATACTCTGAAAACCTTAGATTTAACTTAGATTCTTTCTTTTTACCAGGACAGTAATTTTGTTTAGGGCGCCATCTATTGAATTAATACCAGAGTAAGAGAAACTATCCTCAGGTAGGGATCAACTACTCTTACGAATGGCAATTAAATGACAACGGATAAATAACTCTCTTTATTAGCTAAATAAATAAATCAAATTTATAAACAATCAACAATAAAAAAATAAAGTTTAACTTTGATCGGTAAGTATACCTTTATCTCTCAATATTCTGTTAAGAGTCAATTTTTTTTAGTATATTATGAAATTTTAGTTGTCTTCTTTTTTATTTTTATTGACATAAAACAAAAGTTAACCTAAAATTATTCAATTAAGTCGTTACTTTTAATTTGTCTAGATAAAATGTTTAATGGCCTTTTTTTTACTTATAAGTTTTTATAGTTTTTAATTTTCAAATAACTAGTTATTGTTGTTGGTACCTTTTTAATTAACGCACTAATCAATCATTATGGATTCTACGGGATACAGAAACTATACAGGAAACTGGCAGGATAGGACCATTGCATAACAATTATCAGGAAATTTTATTTCATTTTCATCCTGAATAACATCTTCAAATATTGTAAACAGAACTTCTAACTACTGGTAAACGTTTTCAATTCTTCTACATAACCTTTTACTTTTTAGTTCACCTTCGATTGTTTTTTTAATTTGATACCACGATGCGTATTGTACAACAGTTTTTTATCAAAAAGCCTAGAAACTTCGGTGATTTTGCTTTTATTGAACTATCAAGTCTTAGCACACTATGTTAAAAATCACTAACATTTCTGGAAAGGAGCATTTAAATGTAAAAATTTTCTGAAACTTTGGTATGTTATAAAACTCGATGCACTGACAAAAAGTGTCCATTGGCCCAAACCAATCCTGTGGCTAGTACAGGGTGTTAAATATAAATATAAATATAAACATGAGACAGCTAATTAAAAATACACGTGAGGAAAAATATCATACGAGAACCAGATTATCCGAAAATCACTGGTAGCAAGTTTTAACGTAAAAATTCCGGGCAAGCCTATATAAACTTTTATGACATACGTCAGTAGGCGAAGAGATGGGTAACCGTAAATTAGTATTGCGGTGCTGTAACCGTCGCCCGGGGGCGGCGTAAATTTCTGAACGTATGTTTAAGCTTCTTTTGAGATTCGCGTATCTCGAACATGGCATCCACGTCTAGAAGAGCTCTAAATAATGATATCTCGTAGATACTACTTTGCAAGAGTTTATCTCACCTCGCCCTGTCTCTCTACGCGGGTATTACGTGAGTAATTAAGATCGGTCTAGACTCTAACGTAAGCTGAATATATAATTTTATATTGTGTACTGACGCAATGTAAATGTCTCTTTCATAGAGTATTCTATTAGTTACTCGATCATTTTTTTTATATTTTTAATTAAGTATTTGATAAAGTTGTCAGACAATCTTGATACAAACTTTTTTTAGTGCTGCTGGATCTGATATAAATACATTTCAAGCAAGTTTTGAAATATATTTAATACTATTTCAAGTCTATCAGGCAATATCTCTAAAGGCAATCAATCTTGGACGAATAGTTTAGTAATTTGTCTGGATGACCTAACAGGTTCCTTTTAAAAAGTAGATTATTAGATCATTTGAATCTCATTTGTCTGGATTATTTTCCAGAACGCCTAAAGACGTCGACGCTGCCATCAATTGTTGCCGATTAGTCTTGCGACAGGTGACTGAATATGCTGATTAGGAATAGTCTATGCGCTTTACTAAAGATGTCACTGATTGAACAAAAATTATGTTTACCTGTGGTCTCTAAATATCTGGAAAATACTCTTGGTGTAAAATATGGATGAAAATAAGAGTAAAAGTACAGTGTATTAAAATATCTGATAAAACAATTCTTTTAATAGTCCAAGAAATTAAGTAAAATCATTCAGCAGAAACTAGTAATAGCCTAGTCAAATGGTGTTCAAAAGTAACAGTCTATCATCAACTCCTGATGACGCCAACATAGTTGGCGAAACGCGCGTAGAGTGTGTTAAAATTGTGTTTTGGTTGAGTGGTCGACGATAATGTTTCAACTTAGTTGATAAACCAAAGTTTCGCTTTGAACCCACCAACTCTTAGTACAAACGGTTAAGTCGAGAAAGAGGAGGTGAGTGCAACACCATCTTCACTTTTATAATAAAATTAAAGCTTACAAAACTATAGAAAACTGTAACGACGGTGGAATTTTTTGAACCATAATTATTGAATTATTTATTATCTTTGTTCTTGGGAACAAGTGTGATTTATTTCACAACCTTAGGTAGTTTTGGTACGCCCATGGTCCTTTTTTGGTATTTTTATGGTTCAAAAAATTCCACAGTCGTTACAGTTTTCTATAGTTTTGTAAGCTTTGATTTTATTATAAAAGTGAAGATGGCGTTGCACTCATCTCCTCTTTCTCGACTTAACCGTTTGTACTAAGAGTTGGTGGGTTCAAAGCGATCTTTAGAATTTCTTTAGAGATAGAAATTCGAGCTAGTCTACTCCTTACTGACGAGGCACAATAATGCCGAAACGGGTATAAGGATGACAAGCTCCTTTAATAATAAAATCAAAGTTTTTGGTTTCAGGCGCCAAACCACGTCTGGACTTTCGTAATTTCAATACCTGGGGGGGCATATAGTCCAAGGAGTAGTTGTTGAAGTCCAGACGCTGGTGCAGTGTAGGACATTTAATGTCTTTGTTATTGGGAACAAGTGTGATTTATTTCACAACCTTAGGTAGTTTAACCCATGAAGTAATTTTCTTTTATTGTTTTTCTTTTGATTGGGCTTGAAGTTCTTCTGATTAAAAAAATTAATCTGGCATTCTGAAATTCATAATTATATTTCTTCGAGTCTCTATTAATATTAGAGTCTTCAAAATCATTCGCTGAAACTATTAATAATGAAACAAATTTTGGAGAGGAGTGGAAACGTAAATTTAAAAAATTGTCAGGAGGAGAAGCTGAGGCGTTTATTATGGATCAGAAAAGTGTTGGACTCTTTATCAGTGCAACTTGGAAAAAGATTTAATGCGCTGTCAGAAGTTTCTGAAGGCTTCAATTTATTAAAAGGAATATCTATAAAAGAGTCTTCACTTGATAAATAGACAAAATGAATGCTCTTTTTCTTTCTTCATTTCTTCAAACAATATATCCAACTTTCGACACATCCCTCAGGATATTCTTAACGTTACCAGTATCCACAGCAACATATGAACCATAAACCATGAGCCACCAAAGCAAGAAGAGTTAACTTTTAGTTTGTGGATTTCCAAAGAATATTGAGACAAATAATTACCGATGGTGGCGCCACATTCGTCGATCAGCTGTTCAACGAAACACGTAACTTTTGATAAATAGTGCATTAAGTTATACTGAGTGAATGGTTTATTTGTAGTATTTTAAGACTTTTTGTGATTGTTTGAGGTTTTTGATATGGAAATTACCATAATATACCTGTACATATTTAGACTCAATTGAACCTGTTTTTTTGTGTCGTTATTCTAAAATTGAGGTTATTTATTTATCATATCTTACGTTTTTCAGAAATTTGTTGTTTACTTCTGTTTCTGTGTGCTTTTTTTATGTTTCAGGATGAATATAGCCTAGAGGTATTATCATCTTCACCTCTACTAATATAGAATGATATTGAAAGGGAGCTAAATCATATGCCAAAGAAACAACAGTTTTCTTCTGATAAATTTTATTTCAATTTTTTCAGGATAATAATTGTAATTGTAAAAGTGATTTAAATAAAAAATGATTTCTAAGAACCTACTTTTGATTGATTTATGGTAAAATATATACTATTCCTTGTTTTTAAATCAATATCAAATTAAAATATAAAAAATTAAGAAAATTTTTTCTTGGCTTAAAACACTCCATAGGCCATCAAATGTATCTGTTGCAAAATATTTTGTTTTGTTTATCTACTTTGTTTTTTCAAAATAAACACAAAATGTATATTTTTTAATCCTTTATTTTAACATAAGTTCAAAGCTAACTTTGAATTATTCAGTTTTAGTAGTATTTAACATTTTATTATAATAATTAATTAATAATTGTAACTGTATAATTATTGAAAACTGGTGTTGTACAAGAGGGGAACATAATAATGGTATTTTTAAAATCATGATGTGACAAAGGTTTTATTTTACTGAATATTACCTTTAGAGGTTGAAATATCAGCAATGATGTGCACACCTAATTAAATTGTAAGTTTACATATAATCTTCAGATTTTAAATTGATTACACTTTTCCCGGAATTTACGACGATCAACTTCTTCGATTGGATGACACCTTTTTTGTTGCTTCTTGGGTGGATCATAATGGAAGTGTAATTCCGGATTTTTAGATTCCATAGAGGTATACCCATAAACGCAATAGTTTATATTATTTTTATTGGGCATTATTAACTTTTAACTAACAAATAACAGCAAAATACACGAAGCACAAAATCAAAACACACGTTCGACTGCAGGTAAACAAACAAAGTTACGCTTTTCGTGCAGTTCAAATTAATACCGCTGGTGTCGCTTCAAAGTTGTGTTCGTCTCAATATTTATGATCGATTCGAAAAGCCTAACTGATGAACTCGAAAGACAGAAACCGGTCTTAGGATGTCGAATCTAATAAATTAAAATTCCTTACTGGTTTACTCACTTTGTATTAATCTCTGAAAGGGATAAAAAAGAAGAGAGTGACATCTTGACTAGATTGAGTCAAAATTTAATGTCAATACTCTCTTCTTACCATAGATGGTAGCACATCTAAAAATTTATGATTGTTGTTATTATTTATTTTTCATTCATTTTGTTGATGAGAGTATTTGTTTATTTACTTTTACTGTTAGAATATGTGTTCAATTATTGTTCAGTTATTCGTTCATTCAATTATTTTTTGTTGTCTTCATGTTTTAATACTTTAACTGTTTTTTTTTCATTCATTTTGTTAATTGGATTTTTGTGTGAATAAAAAAGTTCTTCGAAATATAATCAATAAATGTCAATTATGAAAAACATTATTGAAAAATAAATTTCCTCAAGGGCGCATTTTGAAAATTCTCCACAGGCGCTAGAATCCTAGTTCCGGCTCTGCGACTTTGTTAGAATGAGTTTACATAAATGTATCAATAATAATTAAATTGTTTTTCAAAATATGGTGAGAGCGCACCTTTGCTAATTTTAAATAAATATTTTCTAGATGAGCTGAAACAGAGTCACATTTTTTAGTATATGACGACATAATTTAAAAAATTCTCTTTCGTGGCACAAATATTTATATACAAAAAACTTTTTATAATAGAAGTTTAATCATTAACTACATATAAACAGATTTTGGCCAATTATTTTTTGAAATATGGTGGAAGCGCGCGCACCTTCGCCAACTTTTAGTAAAATATTTTTTTCGTTTACAAAACACTTTTTTCGTGAAATCTTCCAAGTAATCTAATCTTATATTGTCAAAGGCTTTTTCAGTAATGAATGTAACTGTCTGGATGAACAGAAACAAAGCCAAATTTTTCATTAGAATATATACTTCATTTAAAAAATTATCCTTCGCATTTCACCCTCATTTATTCTTTTTTTTGTATATTTACACTCCAAATCCTTGTTTTAAAGGTTTATTTATGGACGTATATCATTTTTGACTTTATAAGAAATCACTATGAACTACAGACATTAATTAAAATGTTCCATCGCTCTGTATAAATATTATTTAATATCACCAAAAACCGAAACATTTTTCAAAGGTTCCCAATTTAATTAAGTTTAATAAAGACCTTAAAATAAATCACAAATTATGGTGTATTTTCTAAGCATTAAAGTGATTTATAGCAATTGTTAAAATTTACCCTTTAGGGCATTAAAAAACTAATTTTCCGTGGTCGGATTTTTAATATGCTTGACGGGCCAGTGGCAAGAAAAAGGGGTGAGACTTTCAAGTCGATTTGTTTCGGAAGAGAAAGTGAAAAATGGGTTTCCGGTAGACGAATGCCGCCTCCGACGACAAGTGGGTAAAAAGTATCAACCGAAATAAAAAACGACAACTAGTCAAATGAAATTAATGAAATAAAAAACCCTATTTCGAAATATAACTACAATGTTTAATGGAAAAATGTTTGCGATCGTATCCAAATATGTCATTATAAAAAGATTCATATCTTTACATAAATTCTAATACAAATACCATTGTTTCAGAATGTTAATGATACTTATCAAATAATTGACATGCATTAACCCCATTACGCATTAATGAAAAAATTATCTAGTTTATTAGTCAAAAAGTGAGGTACAATAACAAAGGATAATTTATCGAATGCGTAAGTTTTCTAGCAATTTGCAAAAAAAATCAAGTCGATCTGATCAGTTATTAGTTCCCGCTCGATATTACAAAAAAATTACTTCCTTTCTTGGACTATATCAACCACCACCCCAAAATAACTTTTAATAATATATTTCATTAGGAGTCCAGAAAATAGGCTTTTTATATGCGCGCGCGACGGGCTCCAGATTAAGAAACATTCAATTTTAACAATTTACGATTTCTAGAGAACTGTCAATAAGATATTATTTTATTTTGACATGTAAGTAGGCAGTAAGTTGGCTGTACAATTTTCCGTGCGGTCGCTAAATAAGCAAGTAAATATAGTGTTTTCAGATAGGTATAATGAAATAATTATTTACTTTGAACGAACTAAACACGTACTTGATCAGAACAATTATTAGTGCCGTTTTGCGAAATTGAAATTGAAGCGATTTTGGATGGAAGTGCCTGCTGTGGTTCTCTTATTTCAACACTTCCACAGGATGATTATGTAACAAGTATAATAACAGAGGCAATACAAATTGAAGTAATAACAGATATATGAACAAAGAAAATGATGTAGAAGATAAATAAATAGTAATATGAAGGTACATTGACAAGGGCCATAAAAGCATGTGTGGAAATAATGGAGAGGAAGTGAAAGAAGAGAAAAACAAATTATGTGACGAGAAAGAAGAAATGTCCTCTCACATAAGCGCAAAATTAAAGAAGCTACATTAATATGCTTATGTAATAATAAATGTGTTTCTAATTCTTTTAGTTATTTTAAAAATTTGAATGCCTCTTACTATTATTTTAAATTTTAAAATGGCCTTAAAATTCAAAATGTGGGAGAATATAGTAGTTTATAGATTAAAGAGAGAAGAAGAATTTATGTCCATTGTCCACTTTATATCCCGAATCCCTTGTTTATTGTTGCAGTCAGTGTCCAATTTGAGAATAGGAATTATTTTGATCTTCTCTTCTGAAGAAATGTATGCTGGATGGGGCCCAGTTGATTTTCTTCATAGGTAAGTTGCCAGTTAAATTTATTATTCACTTTATTTAATTTAGTTTTGATTATTACAACTATCTGGCTAATGTATAACTTTTTAATACTGTTCGTATTAAGATAATTTGTTATTGTTTTTAATTTTTAATTCAATTTTTCAATCTAAAATTTTCAACATCTTATTCTTTTTAATTTTCAAATCGTTCCCCTTTGTTTTTTCAACCAACTTTTTCTTTTTTTTTAATCCTAGATCCCTTGCCAAAATTGATATCCAATAACATTGATGGAAATCTTTGACTTTGACAGAAGATATTTAAATGATTTTTGATACAAGATAAAATTAAATATGATTTTCTTTTAATTTATAGTGTTACAATCTGTTTTCCAGTTATACTTTTTGATTTATGGTTGATTTTATTGAAAATTATTTAAATATTATTATTAATATTAATATTTTATACTGCGTGTTTAGAATGTATGTCTGATTAGTGTTTTTATATCAATATATTGATATTAACGGCTCCTTTAGGCAATGTAAACTATTTATAGTTCGGTATTTATCTTTAATACCCTACATATATGTATACAAAATTTAACGGATATCCCCAGCTCATTAGTCATGTTGATTATAGGTTTGGTTGAGCCCTGATGCGGATAATGGATCTGAATTTTAGTATTTGATTTCGTTTTAATGAAGGATTTCTTGGCTCTGAAAATTCTATATAGGGTATTACATGTAATGAAGCATCCAAAATATATTCATTTGTGTGATTTTACTGAGACAGTTTTGAGCAAATAAAGAATCTGAAGAACTTAATTATGGTTTTAAAATTGTAGTCATTTAAAAATATACAAATACGAGATACAGAATTGTTGTTAATACTTGAATTTTAAAGTAAAAAGAGCCTCCACCGAAAAGACAATTGGCCAATTTCAACCTTGTGGTTTTTGCAAAAAATTATAAATTTTAAAAACTATAGGTACCATAGGACATTGCGCAAAATATGACTAGCGAGCATCAATGGCCAACAGGTTCTTCGTATCTACAAAAAATGAGGTTTTCTTATATATAGCACAACACAATTCAGTAGAGGATTTGGAGGAAAAAATCAAAGAAGCTTGTAAAAATATCAACGTTGAAGCATTTAGAAAAGTACGAGAAGCATTTTATTATCTTTCAATGTATCAAGAGGTTTTCTATTACTATTTTGAACACCTTCTTAAATCAACTAATTTGTGTATATTCCTGCCTGTTGCCGTGTCGAGCTGTCTACTTCCTACTGATGAGGTTACCTGAGACTAGAGGTGAAAGTGTGAGAAAGGAACAAACTTTTTGTAAACGCTGTATCAGTATAATAAATACTGCCAAGTTCGAATAGAAAATGAAGAAAAATACAAATTATTTCAAATATGAGAGCCGAAAATTTATCAACACGAAATTTATTGATTTTATAATTAAAATTTCCCAGCAATTAGATTTCGCTTGATGTTTTGAGTGAGAAAAGTTGGTAACCGATTTCATAACTTAATTATTTACTTTACAAGTAATTAAAAAAAAAAGTTTTTATATTTCTGAAGAGAAGTAAATAAGGACGTATTTCGTTATATTTACAGGGAGTAAATGAATAAGTGTTACAGGATATTTTCAGTGACCTGAAGACGCCATCTTTAAAGAGCGCTAGCTTTGAAACCATAGCTTTAAAAGAAATGTTTATAGGAACTTTTCACTCTATTTTTGCAAGCTCTACATGCCCTAAAAATCTGTAACACCTATTCATTAACACCACTTATAAGATGTACAGCTGTATGAAAAGCGCGTTTCTGATTATTTTTCTTTTATTAAATGGCGAACGAATCAACTGTAACTATTATCAGAAACACGTTGCTTTTCTCGGAAGATATAAATGTGAAATCGAACAATTCACTGACAAAAAATGACAATTTTTATATCTTTGTTATTCGTTTGCTTTGTGCAATAAAACATGTTTTGCTGATTATTTTAATTTTAGACTGATTTGGATAATCAGACGTAAAAGTTTTTTATTATTTTCTGGTTTTTTACACATTTTCCAAAACCTTCCAAAGACGATTTTCCTTTTTTGTATAATATTCCATTTCCGCGCTGCCATCTGTCAGAAAATCGATAAATTAACGTTGAGAAAGAAAGAACGTTAATCCTGTTGCTGGTGGATATTTCCAAAGGAAAATAAGGACATACTAAATGATGCTTATTAAACCTCTTGCCCTTCCTGAGTGGATCAATGTACTACTTCAACTCCAAGAAAGATAATGACTAGAAACAAAAACAACACTACCAGAAGATTGCAAGTACTAAAAACAAACTCACACCTTTCGCCAAGATGCAATAGAGCCTGTTATGTACCGCAGTAATAATAGAACTGTATTGTTAATAATTCCACCGCTTACACATACACCTCCATGAGTCCGAATGAAGCAGGGTCACCCCTGAGGGGAAAAACTAGCCCTAGCATACCATCTACCCCACGGAAGTCCTCATGGCCTCATCTACATCTAATCCAGCGTTAGAGCATGGGGGATCCTTTTACTATCACACTGTATTAGGGCTAGCGTTACGGGGTTAAGGGTAGCGCTAGGATTCGAATTTACCTGTACTCCAGTAATAATAGAGCCTGGACTGGTGCAGGGTGGTCCTGGAAGGAAGATATTAGTGTTGCCTCAAGAGAAGGCCCCGCCTTAGCCATCCATCTACCTCACGACTTCTCCCGAATAATGTGTTAAACGCTTTTCTCCCCATCTGCCACCGCTTCATCTAAGATCGAAATTTATATATTCAACGCACGTCTATCGAGAGGAAATAAGCCCTACCCATTATACTTTACTTGTTCTATTAGACATTATTCTCCAAACTCTCAATATAACGCAATATTCAAGGAAACTTTTGATAAACATTGAAACCATACCAGACGATTAGTATCATTTCATTTTGCATTAAACTTCGCAGATAGTTCGCTGATATATTATCGCTCTGAGGCCGAAGGTCAATTTGATTGGGGAATAAGTAACTCTGAATAGACTACACTCGAGGGTTATTGTTTCGGAAAAACAAAATACGATTATTTGGTCAAGTTTTTCCAACGATATTGCTCTCTAGATAATAAAACGATGTATCGCCGTAAATGGGAAATCAAATTTTATTTTTGATCAGCGACTGTATTTTTTTTTCAATAAATTATAAACGAGCTTGTTGCGTGACATGAACGAACAATTTTAGTGTACTATTTCCCTAGTCTTAATTTCCACCAATCACAAACGCGCAATTTTGAATTACAAATGGTTTCTAGATGAAAAAACTGTATGACAGCTCCTGTCAGTAGTTTTTTCGAGTATACCCGCGGCAAAACTTGAAAGCTGTTGTCACCAAAAATTACAATACCTTTGATAACAAGTAATTATGGTCTCCTAGGATACCAGGAAACGACGCTAAACAATTTTTCTGATTTTATTGCCAATAAATTTTGTAATATTGTTTTTAAACAGTGCTAGTCAGTTTATGTAGTGAAAATGAGTCGCTTCAGACTTAAAAATTCCAAAGTCATGGAGAAAATCCAAGGTAGTCGCTCTGCTTAAGCCAGGAAAAGATCCAGAGTCTACTAGTAGCTACCGCCCGATCTCCCTACAATGCCACCTTTTCAAAATATACGAACGCCTGATCCTAAATCGAATGGGAAAAACCGTAGAACCAAAACTAATCACTCAACAAGCGGGATTCCGACCCGGAAAGTCGTGCACTAGTCAAACCCTTGCACTTACAGAACACATAGAAAGGGGTTTCGAAGAAAAACTGATCACAGGCGTGGTATTAGTCGACCTATCAGCAGCATACGACACGGTAAGCCATAAAAAGCTCATGAGAAAAACATATAATCTCACCAAAGACTACAGATTGACTCTAGCCATCTTGTCTTCTATGTTATTCTTAATGGCAAAAAAAGCAGGTGAAGAGAGCAGAGGAACGGTCTCCCTCAAGGGAGTGCCCTTTCTCCAATCCTCTTTAATATTTACACCAATGACCAACCAATCTGTGAAAACTCAGAAAGCTTCGTTTACGCTGATGATCTCGCCTTAACAGTGCAGGACCGGGATTTTGACTCTAAAACTCGAAAGAGCATTAGGAAACTTGGCCGTGTACTATGAAGAAAATGCACTGCGTCCGAACCCAACTAAAACCCAAGTAAGCGCTTTTCACTTAAAAAATAAACAGGCGGCCGGAGGTTAAATGTCAGATGGCAGGGAATCGATCTCGAGCATACAGACTACCGAAAATACCTTGGCGTCACATTAGACCGAACACTAACATACAAACAACACAAAAGTAACAACAAGAAACAATTCCCTTAAAAAACTAGCTTCTAGTAGGTGGGGTGCACGACCTTCAGTTCTTATAATTACGGCAGAAGCCTTATGTTTCTCCACTGCAGAATACGCTTGTCCTGAATGGAGTAGATCGAGCTACGCTAGACAGGTCGACCCGCTCTGAACGAAACATGCCGAATAACAACTGGGTGCATGAAAGCAACACCTTTACCGGTACTCTATAGAGCATCAGGGTTTTCTTGTCCTCGTCGTCAGCCTGCTGAATACACTGAAAAATTTAAGCAGACATTTGATGAAAGACACTCACTATACGGCAAATACGTGATACATCGAAGACTAAAGTCACGCCCAAATTTACTCAAAATGGTTCATGAAGAGCCCCTTGACGATTACCCTTTACGTCAAGAAAACACAAGCGGAACAAGCCTGAACTGGCGAACATGGAAAAAATTAAACCGTATCAGAACGGGAGTTGCGCCCGACAAAACCAACAAAATCAAATCGAATCAAATAGACCAGGAAGATGTTTTCTGTGAATGCGGGGAAATTCAAGATACGATGCACCTAACAGCCTGCAGTAACTGTCCCAGCACCTGCACCCTCAACGATTTATAGAATGCTGAACAGAATGAAATTGACGTCGCCCGCAAAAACTATAAAATGTTGATTTGGACACAAAAAATTAAAGTAAGTCCAACATCATAAACATGCTTAGAAGTGACGCCTCAGAACCTCCAGCTAAAAAACAGAAAACAGAAGATCCTGCAGCCACTCCTCGAGCTTCTCACTCTACAGCTGGACCCATCAACAACATTAATGATTTACCTCCACTCAACGTTATCAATGAGATTTCAAACAATACTCCTACTGTGTACCTAAATTGCTATTTATATTTTAGGTTTGTAGTATTTTGTGATTAAATAAATTACCTGTTTTTCAGTTTTCAAATTAATACCTACATACTTATTATGTATGCATATATAATAGGTACTATGTTTTGTAAGTTAAGTGTATGGAGAATAATCTGTTACAAATAGCCACCAGCACTCATGATTCTTGTTCAAATATTACTTAGCAACGTGTTTTTTCGATTTGTTTCTGAAAAATTAGATGCCCTTATGATATTACTTACGAATAATAACCGTAAAAGGTGTCACAAATACGCTCCTAAAACATGTTCTAGTTATTTAGGGATACCCTGTATGAGCGTTAATTTAAAATAAACACCTAAAATACTGGGAAACAACACATATATCCTTATTTTGTTTTTATTAAAACCGAAATGGAATGAAGAAAGATTTAATAACGGTAATTCGTTCCCGCAACTTCTAAAACCTCTATCTTGGTAAAAAGTCACTAAATTATCTGTTAACTCTGTCACGCTATGTAAGAAAGCGATATAAAACGAACTGAAAATGTTTCTCTCTTATTTGATTTAGCTTTCTGTTTTCCGAATAATTCAATTAGAATCTACTGGTGTGAAGAAGGAAAAGTGTGTTTACAATGTAGTTTATGAAACGATTCTTTCACCTGAGTCTGTCTTTGAGGAAGTGATGATTGATTTTGTCCTTAATGGAATGTCGCCGAGAAAATACGAAATTTTTTAGTACAACGTAATTCTATTAGACGTCGCAATATTTTGTCTTTTTTTAATATACTTATGTTTGAGGTTAACTCAGGCCGTACTGATTGCATTTTTCTTTTTTCCTTGTGCGCTCATAAAAAAGGGCTAGACGAAACATCAGCAAAACACATCGCGAACCTTGTCAATATATTTAAGAACTCTTGAAACTTGAAACCTAATAATAAACTTACAAGAGTCTTCTTACTAGATCACTGTTGTCCAGGAGCTGGATGACCTCGACATTCACGTGTTGATGAAGTCGTTGTTCGTGACTTCTTGCAAATTTGTTAATTATCTGGTTAACAGTGTCCATCTCCAAGTCCCAGGGAGTGTTGACTATTATGCTCCTTAAGCTTTGTCCTGGAATCTATGTATTATGAGTAAATTACTCTGACTGGCACAGCCCCAACTAGATACCATATGTCCATAACGGTTTCAGAATTTTTTGTATATCTAACAATATTTTGTTATATAATGGCAAGATAGAATTTCTTCCAAGCAGCCAATACATTTTTCTGAATTTTATATTGACGTTTTGTATTCACGTTTCTTTTTGACATGGACTTTCCAGCGTAGTCTCGCATCTAAAGTAATACCTAGATACTTTGCTGAATTAGCATAAGGCATTATGGGTATTAGTTATTCTGACTGATATACACTAATTGTTTTTGTTAGTGTAATTAACATGTTCCGATTTATTTTAATTTAATCTGATTCTCCAACGATTGGTCCAATTATTAATGTCATACGAGGAAACGAGGATCATGAGCTCAAACAACAACAACATCAATGTCAATATCGATACCCACACACTGAAACTAGTGGAAGAGTATATATATCTGGGACACAGCATCAGGCTAGGCAAAGACAACCAGACAGCCGAGATAAGGAGGAGAATCAGTTTGGCATGGGCAGCATTTGGAAAACTCGCATATAGCCTCAAAGAACCGAAGATACCAATCAATCTGAAACGGAAAACATACGATGCCTGCGTACTACCAGTTATATTATACGTGCTCGAGACAGTCACCATGACAAAGAAAAGTGCACAACAACTACGGGTGTGTCAACGTGCGATGCTGGGAATTAGCTTAAGAAATAGACAAAGAAACGAGGATATCAGGGCAAGAACCAAAGTGAGTGACGTCATAGAACAAACTGCAAGAAACAAGTGACGTTTTGCCGGACACGTTGCGCGAAATGATGAGAAATGGACGAAAATCATTATGCAGTGGAGACCACGGAGTTCAAAGAGAAGCAGAGGCAGACCCATGCTAAGATGGCGAGATGACATACAGAGAAGAGAGGGAAAGAACTGGATGCTCGCAGAACAAAACAGATCAACATGGAAGGAAATGGAAGAGGTCTATGTCCAGAGGAGTGGATTAATACAGGCTGATGAAGAAGAAGATGAAGAATGATTTTTGTAGATTTCTTTCAGTCACTTCGTGGGTTTTTTCTACTGCCATTATGTTAGTTTACGCTGCAAAGATTTAAAATCCTGGGGGAGTCCATCGTTGTCGATGATGGCGTTGTGTGGTTTTTCTGGGTTTTCCCACAACTGTAAAGCAAATGCGCCATCAAGCATCAGTAAGTCGCCCTAGGGCGCCACGGCAAATAATAATAATAGCCGTCCCTCCCCCGCACAAGCTGCAGAGCTTCTGGGGTTTACTCGTAAGGGAGTGAATTGCAGGGCGTATATTATTATTATTATTATTATTATTATTATTATAGCGGTGTCATCTGCAAAGGTGGCAATTCAATTTTGCTCTAATTCAGGAATATCACTAGTGTATTATAGGTAGAGGACTGGCCCTAATGCACTTCCTTGTGGTACTTCTGCCTTAATGTTTAATTCTAAAGTATCTTTCTGATATATACGATGCTAATTGTTCAAACTCTATCGAAAGCTTGCGCTACATCAAGGAAGCCAGTAGAGCTAACTTTTTTCTTCTAAGGTTTTTTCGATAATATTAGTTATTCTATGGTTGAATGGTTTTCTCTAAATCCAAACTGGTGTAATGGAATTATATACAGTTTCGAGATTACAGGAAGTAGGGATATAGGTATGTAAGACGTAATTTCATGTGGTGGTTTCCCTGGTTTTGGTATCATGATAACTTCTGATACTTTCCACATTAAATAGGTATGTAAGTTTTACTTTCCTGGAAAGTTGTTTCAGTATCTCACCCGTAATAATATCTTTCTTAGGGTTTATGTTTTCTTTTATATTTGTACTTACTTCCATTGGTGAGATCTTATAGAGTAAGATTTTCCTCTTCTACGAATTCATCTCCTTCAATAGGTATGAATATTTTCCTCTTCTATGAGTTCATCTCCTTCATTATATCATTGTATTTTCTAGATGTTCGGCTAGCTTTTTGTATATTGTTTCTTGCCCAAGTTCCATCCATGTGTAACCAAGTGATGACAAATTTTGAAGAAAAAACGTGGTAAGCCATTGTTTTTTTTTCTTGATAAGTAACTATTTGTAAGTAAAAAAGGATTCTTGCTTTTTTTCGTCTCAAGCATTATTTTTGATTAAAAAAATGAAATGTTATTTATGTAAACGTTTTTGTCTACAAATCTAGTAGTAAATTCTTTAAGATTGTTCCAATCAGGAGTAAAACAAGTTTATTAAAATGCTCCTGCAATTCGTAAATAAGGACAGATTTATCAATTTTATAAATCATATTCCCGTTGAAGGAAATTGAAATTGTCAGTTCCGTCAGAAACAAATAAACCAATTTGTCCGCCATTCACGACAACTAATTCAAAAATACGACAGACGATATTATACCAAACATAAATTTGAATTTTATGTGAGAGCTCAGTTTCCGGACTTTAAATCCGGACGTATTTTCGAAGTCTCTGATCGTTTGGTGTTATTTATGACACCCGTAATCATTAGACACGCTTTTTTTCTGTAGGCTATAGGTAAATAATGCCACGACGATTTAGGGCTCAGAAGTATCAAGACTTGATAGATGATGAACATTCTTAAAAGTTTGCGTGAAGATCAGTCATTTTCCGACCATTTATTTCGTATTAAGAATTAAGTGAAAATACGAAGCAAAAAAACCTCGGCCTTATTTTAACCGCAGGAGTGAGTTTGAGCTACTAATGAATATAAATTAAACTTTAAATTAGTTTTTTTTAAAGAAAATAAAACTTCTCGAAGGCAATACCACAAATCAAATATAATATAAAATATATGCACCACATCTGAACTGAAAACAACTACTCGTGGCCAGGCATTGAACTACAAAGGTCCAGACGCGTGTCGGAAGCTATAGCACAATCCAACATTCTGTATCTTCAAGAGGAAACCTTTCCGGACCTACATTGATATGACAATTTTATCTTAAAACTGTCCCAAGAATCTCTCCGTAAAATATCGGCTATCAATTAGGAAACGCCCTGTATATTTATTGCAATAACCTGATGAAATTGTTTCTCGAATATCATTTCGAAGTTCTTATCCAATATTTTTCTATTTGAATCAACTGATGCTGTTGCTGGTGAACGGTAAATGTGGCAGCAATCAAATATGCATCGTTGCATACAGTAAAGTCTAACTGAAAATGCAGTAAAAATTGAAAGATATATATATTTCATGCTTGTGGTGAATATAAAGTTTGTCATAATACGAAGAGGTCTATCGATGGTATAAAGTAGATTAACAATCGTAAACTGATGTTATATAATCATTAATGAAGCAAATGATCTAATGATTTTTTAATACATAAATTTAATCACTGTTAATAATTTCCACTATACAATTATATAACCAGTTTCCAATAGGAAATGTTATTTTATTAATTATGTAAATTTAATATATTAGCGTGGGCGCTATATTTATATAATGGCGGCCATGTTCGAAACAATTATTAATTACAACATACAAAATATTCGAAATTGAATTTTGTTTGTGCTGAAAATGCGGAATGGTGGTAATTTTTAAAAGTTATTACATTTTATTAGTTGTGTAACAGGGAGGACCTCATCGCGGCGGCCATCTTGTCTTGCTTAGTGGCAGTAGCGCCTTCATACGAAAATACGTTCCTAGTTGATATTTTCCCCTTAGTCTGGCCTCGGAGGATTACGTCGTTGTGGTAAGAGATAAAATTTTCAAATTTTGTGTGAGCTAGTACAGTTACTGGGTGCACATTTTGAAAATAATAGTTTCGATTATACAGGGTGTTCCAAAAACTCGTGGCAGCACAAACTTTTTCTTTCATGGCTTCTTTGGTAGTAGGTTCAGTTTGATAGACAACTTCCTTGATGTATCTCCATAAAAATAAATCTATCGGAGTCAGATCTGGAGATCGAGGAGGCCACAAAATTGGTCCACCACGTCCTATCAACCTATTGATAAAATGTCTGTTTAACCACCGACGTACACACCGAACGTAATGAACAGATGCTCCATCTTGTTGGAACCACAAATTAACTCTTGTGTTTAAATTCCAGTGAGACTTCCTTAAAAAAAGTATGGTCCTATAACTTTATCTCCTACGATTCCTCCCCGTACGTTTATGGACCATTTAGTTTGGGACGTTCAACGAAACAAATGTGGATTAGTATCCGAATAAAAATGAAAATTATGGCGGTTGACGAAACCATTTTTGTGAAAAGTGGCCTCGTCACAAAATAATTTTTTTTTTTAAATCCGGATATCCATTAATTAATCCACTGAACCAATCGCAAATATTTATTCTTGTGCGGGTGAAATTTATTCTTTTTTATCATTCTTCTTATTGTTCCTCTACTAATGTCCAATTCACTACTAAGTTTTCTAGGATTCTCAACCAAATGTGTCATTACTAAAAATTCGTTATCCTCATTGAAAATACGGTTGGGAAGAGTATGAGATTGATAGGAAATCTTTTCCTAAGTTTTAAGAAAGCTTTTTTATAAGGATGTCTTCGATTGGGATATCTTTCACGATATACTCTTGAAGCAAGTAAACAATTTTTTGAGCATTCTCCTAAGACGTAAATCATATTAATCATGTCTTCCTGTGGTAAATTCATTATAGTTATTTATTATTTAAACCTAAGAGCAAAATCGAAGAATACAGCTAAAGTTCCTTTAACATTTATTAGTAGATAATATTTTGACACTAGCCTACTTGGTAAACGAAAATATGGCTTGATTATATTTCGTTAACCAAGTAGGCTAGTGTCAAAATAGTATCTATTAATAAATGTTAAAGAAATTTTAGCTATATTCTGCGATTTTGCTCTTAGGTTTAAATAATAAATAATTACAATAAATTTACCACAGGAAAACATGATTAATATGATTTACGTCTTAGGAGAATGCGCAAACCTAAAATGTACAGGACGTTTCATGTAGTAATTTAATACCATTTAATTTGTGTACCGGGTGGCCAAATAAGCGAGGTAAGCGGCTGTATCTCAGGACCTGCTCATCTGACAACAATGGAATTTTTTTTATTACTATAAATGTGGCCATAAAAAAACTCTGCAAATTACTTTCGAGTTCCTAGGATGGCCGCTAGGGGGCGTATTTGGTATAATAGTTCATAAAAGCTTAATTTTCTCGCTTAAAGTCCCAATGAAGTGGGTCTGAAAATATTGTCATGGCAATCTACGATCATTGTTGAATAAAAAACCTTGCAAAATGATCGTTTTGACGTTTAAACCCAATGTTTGCTTACCAACAAGTTTTTGTTTCCAAAGCCTACTAACAATGTAGTAAAATGATTTTATTTCTTAACAACATCTCCGGCAAAAATATCAAATTATTAAATATAAAATATTAAATCCCTCTAGCGGACATTTTACAAACTTAAAAATAATAAAAACTAACTATTTTTAATACGTTCATGGCCCATTTGATTATGATTACTCGTTTATGGGACGAACAATGCGCCTGAGGACGCGCTTCCGGTGCCTTAAGTAAATTTGAAACATTTTTGTTAATAACTTCATTATATATAGAGATATCGTTTTGCGGTTTTCACTATTTTTTTTAGTTTTTAATGCTCTACTTATTTTCGTAAGAAAAAATATATGATTTCATTTAACTTTTTAGAGATATTTAAAGAAATATGGTAAGTTATAAATCAACGCCCTATCGCAGAACAATGGAAAAATAAATTGTTGTTTCATTTTTATAGAAAAATGCTTCCAAAAATGCTCTTTTAATCAAAAATTTTTTCAGTAAAATCGGCCAAGCCGAACTGACACTACAAGCATTTTTCTTTTTCATGGTACCACTTTATTTAACAGCTGTCAGAAAAATTGATGCAAGGTTTTTTATTCAACAATGATCGTAGATTGCCACGACAATATTTTCAGACCCACTTCATTGGGACTTTAAGCGAGAAAATTAAGCTTTTATGAACTATTATACCAAATACGCCCCCTAGCGGCCATCCTAGGAACTCGAAAGTAATTTCCAGAGCTTTTTTATGGCCACATTTATAGTAATAAAAAAAATTCCATTGTTGTCAGATGAGCAGGTCCTGAGATACAGCCGCTTACCTCGCATATTTGGCCACCCGGTACGTAAAATACATGATTTTTCCGTTGTCATAAAATATTTACAGTTTGAAAATATATCGTTTGAAAGCTTATTAATAGTACTAACAAATTGTAAAAAGACTTATAGGGTGATCCATTTGAAAAATTTTGAGATATTGCTTGATTTGAGTTCTGTTTCACCCTGTATTAAAGAAGCCATAAATAAACAAAGTTATTAATAGTGAGTACAGCTAACGATATGCGAATGACATTTGAATACAAAGACCTGTTGATTTATTTTGATTTACTGTTTTACAGAGTGTTAAGAATGGAGTCATTTTTTATAATAATTGGTCATATATTTTTGAAACATCTCGTATAATATATTAACTTGCTATATTTTTTTAACGCTATCGATGAGATCTTGAATAAAATATAGTATGTTCCATTTAAAAAAATGTACGTTTGTGCTGCGACGAGTTTTTGAAACACCCTGTATAATCGAAACTATTTTCAAACTGTGCACCCAGCTCACACAAAATTTGAAAAGGAGGAGGGCCTCTAAGGCCGGTTTTCGGCCCCTTTTGTGCCTTGTGGAAAAAGGAAATTTTTCTTTTCGCCAGTAAGTATAGGTCACAAACAGTCGATTTCACCCTAAACGGAATCTCAAATACCCTCCCCCCCCCCGCCCAGGGGGTTTAAGCCCCCCGGTTTTCGGTCCCTTTTGTTTTTTTCGAAAACAACAAGTTTTTTTTGTGCCAGTAAGTAGAGGTCATAAACAGTCAATTTAACCCTAAACGGACGTGGGCGGGGGGGAGGGGGGGCGGGGGGTATTTGGGGCTCCGTTTAGGGTCAAATCGACTATTTGTAACCTATGCTTACTGGCTTACTGGCGAAAAGAAAAAAATCCTCCGAGGCCAGAAGTTTGGCCCACCCTGTATATGTAATTTACTTGATCGAAATATAAGGACCTTAGATGGATCCACATGATTTGTATTTAATTTATATTTGAAGTTAACTAGCCTCTCTATCCACAAGCTGATAACGTTGAGTCCGGGATCTAACGCATGACCTTGATGTGGACAAAAAGTTCCACAATGCATCTTGGCGATTTCTTATAGGATTTAACATGAAGTATGCAAAGGAACTGTTGTTATTTGTATACTGTATTGATTCCTTCCATTAACCTTCTTTTACTCCGTTGTTTTTTACAGTATTCTCATGTCAAAAAGGAAAAATAAAGTTATGCTTTACTATTTGCTTTTTTATGTAACCATTCCCTTGCATATATTTAAAAGGTCTTCCTTAAAAAACAATTTATCAGCTATTCCGCCGCCCCGAGACTATAACCTACAAAAACTGCAACCGAAATCACAACTCTCCACTAAACTTTGCATCATATTTCAACTTTATGAACCAATTTTTAAATCTATTTTTCCGAACCGTACTTCATATGTCTGGAATGAAGTGTCTCGAACGTTTGGACATCAATATTCAAAGTTTGTCCTCGCAGGATCATTTATTATACGTTCTTAGAGCGCTTCTTCCTTTTAACTGCATCCAATTTAAAAGGGGGCCTGAAGGCGATTATACAGCTCGCCTATTCGAATTCTATCTGGATTTTGTGATTTGTGATTTCGACTTGCCCGCTTCTTTACGAAACGACGAATTAAATTTAACACTATTCTGGATACGATTAAGGATGTAGGACGTGTATCACTTGAAATGGGAAGCATGAGTGACTTGATAGATGTACGATAAATTTTCGGTCCATAATTTTAGAAAGAGAAACACCAAAATGTAATTCAATTGAACGAAGTGATGTAAGTGATATTCGGCAGACCCTTTATTCAATTTACATAAACTTTTGTTTGACTTTCTGAAACGATCTTTAATTAGTCGACTTTTATGGGAGATTACGGAGATATCTTGATAAAATGGAATACCGAAAATAGCACGAAAGGAAATAAGGATTCAAAACACATTAGAAATACATAAAAAGATAAACGCAGGTGATGTTTATTGATTTTTATAACACATCTAGCTGTAAAAGAAGCTGGATGAATACTGTTGATCTCGAGGCTCTTGGTTGAAGCTCTGCTGGTAGCGATAAGATAAATTGAAGTTGATTGTTCCAGAATTATTTACGAAAATGACGTACCTAAAGGCACTCTCGCTATTTTATTTTAAGTTAGGTTTGTAGTAAACGGCGATAGTTTCTTGTCTAGGAAACGCGTGGTGAACCATAATCGTGTCTAATATTTATACCGGTACGTATACAACAATGTCGTTTTTCCCGTTCAAATCGGCCCAATAATAGTCGAGACGAATTAAATTTAACACTATTCTGGATACGATTAAGGATGAAGGACGTGTATCACTTGAAATGGGAAGCATGAGTGACTTGATAGATGTACGATAAATTTTCGGTCCATAATTTTAGAAAGAGAAACACCAAAATGTAATTCAATTGAACGAAGTGATGTAAGTGATATTCGGCAGACCCTTTATTCAATTTACATAAACTTTTGTTTGACTTTCTGAAACGATCTTTAATTAGTCGACTTTTGTGGGAGATTACGGAGATATCTTGATAAAATGGAATACCGAAAATAGCACGAAAGGAAATAAGGATTCAAAACACATTAGAAATACATAAAAAGATAAACGCAGGTGATGTTTATTGATTTTTATAACACATCTAGCTGTAAAAGAAGCTGGATGAATACTGTTGATCTCGAGGCTCTTGGTTGAAGCTCTGCTGGTAGCGATAAGATAAATTGAAGTTGATTGTTCCAGAATTATTTACGAAAATGACGTACCTAAAGGCACTCTCGCTATTTTATTTTAAGTTAGGTTTGTAGTAAACGGCGATAGTTTCTTGTCTAGGAAACGCGTGGTGAACCATAATCGTGTCTAATATTTATACCGGTACGTATACAACAATGTCGTTTTTCCCGTTCAAATCGGCCCAATAATAGTCGAGACGAATTAAATTTAACACTATTCTGGATACGATTAAGGATGAAGGACGTGTATCACTTGAAATGGGAAGCATGAGTGACTTGATAGATGTACGATAAATTTTCGGTCCATAATTTTAGAAAGAGAAACACCAAAATGTAATTCAATTGAACGAAGTGATGTAAGTGATATTCGGCAGACCCTTTATTCAATTTACATAAACTTTTGTTTGACTTTCTGAAACGATCTTTAATTAGTCGACTTTTGTGGGAGATTACGGAGATATCTTGATAAAATGGAATACCGAAAATAGCACGAAAGGAAATAAGGATTCAAAACACATTGGAAATACATAAAAAGATAAACGCAGGTGATGTTTATTGATTTTTATAAGACATCTAGCTATAAAAGAAGCTGGATGAATACTGTTGATCTCGAGGCTTTTGGTTGAAGCTCTGCTGGTAGCGATAAGATAAATTGAAGTTGATTGTTCCAGAATTATTTACGAAAATGACGTACCTAAAGGCACTCTCGCTATTTTATTTTAAGTTAGGTTTGTAGTAAACGGCGATAGTTTCTTGTCTAGGAAACGCGTGGTGAACCATAATCGTGTCTAATATTTATACCGGTACGTATACAACAATGTCGTTTTTCCCGTTCAAATCGGCCCAATAATAGTCGAGACGAATTAAATTTAACACTATTCTGGATACGATTAAGGATGAAGGACGTGTATCACTTGAAATGGGAAGCATGAGTGACTTGATAGATGTACGATAAATTTTCGGTCCATAATTTTAGAAAGAGAAACACCAAAATGTAATTCAATTGAACGAAGTGATGTAAGTGATATTCGGCAGACCCTTTATTCAATTTACATAAACTTTTGTTTGACTTTCTGAAACGATCTTTAATTAGTCGACTTTTGTGGGAGATTACGGAGATATCTTGATAAAATGGAATACCGAAAATAGCACGAAAGGAAATAAGGATTCAAAACACATTGGAAATACATAAAAAGATAAACGCAGGTGATGTTTATTGATTTTTATAAGACATCTAGCTATAAAAGAAGCTGGATGAATACTGTTGATCTCGAGGCTTTTGGTTGAAGCTCTGCTGGTAGCGATAAGATAAATTGAAGTTGATTGTTCCAGAATTATTTACGAAAATGACGTACCTAAAGGCACTCTCGCTATTTTATTTTAAGTTAGGTTTGTAGTAAACGGCGATAGTTTCTTGTCTAGGAAACGCGTGGTGAACCATAATCGTGTCTAATATTTATACCGGTACGTATACAACAATGTCGTTTTTCCCGTTCAAATCGGCCCAATAATAGTCGAGACGAATTAAATTTAACACTATTCTGGATACGATTAAGGATGTAGGACGTGTATCACTTGAAATGGGAAGCATGAGTGACTTGATAGATGTACGATAAATTTTCGGTCCATAATTTTAGAAAGAGAAACACCAAAATGTAATTCAATTGAACGAAGTGATGTAAGTGATATTCGGCAGACCCTTTATTCAATTTACATAAACTTTTGTTTGACTTTCTGAAACGATCTTTAATTAGTCGACTTTTGTGGGAGATTACGGAGATATCTTGATAAAATGGAAAACCGAAAATAGCACGAAAGGAAATAAGGATTCAAAACACATTGGAAATACATAAAAAGATAAACGCAGGTGATGTTTATTGATTTTTATAAGACATCTAGCTGTAAAAGAAGCTGGATGAATACTGTTGATCTCGAGGCTCTTGGTTGAAGCTCTGCTGGTAGCGATAAGATAAATTGAAGTTGATTGTTCCAGAATTATTTACGAAAATGACGTACCTAAAGGCACTCTCGCTATTTTATTTTACGTTAGGTTTGTAGTAAACGGCGATAGTTTCTTGTCTAGGAAACGCGTGGTGAACCATAATCATGTCTAATATTTATACCGGTACGTATACAATAATGTCGTTTTTCCCGTTCAAATCGGCCCAATAATAGCCGAGATATTAGCTAAGGCCCTTTTGGTGCGGTCACTGTGCATGATTATTGTTTACATATTTAATCTATACGTCTCGTACAGTACCATACCGTTTTCCCTGTTCAAATGGGACTAATAATAGCTGAGTTATTGGCTAACGCCCTTTTGGTGGTAATTTGAATGAAAAATGGCGGCCAGCGTGACGCGGAGCGATTTGGATTACAATCCGCCTAGTTTTCCTTGGTTGGATTACAACCCACGTAGTTTTCCTTGGTTGTACACCCCGCGTTGCTTACTTACTATTGTTTAGTCAAATAAATGTAGACAACTTCCATAAAATAACAAGACCTAACTTTGAAGTTGCGAAAAATAAACATGCTGGCAGCGGTTACTGTCATCAAGGATTCTATAAAGGTAAGAACAAACAATTGTTCATAAACACCTGGCGGATGCGAACTGAGTTTAAAATTAATTCATCCTTACCTATTTCTAAGTATTTCTGATGAACCGAGTCGTATTCGTCCCACACAATCGAACGAAATCGATTTCTCTCCCTCGAAGCTGCTAGAATTGGTTCCTGCTTGTGGTTTTCATTCGGGTTTCTGGAAATTCAAAACAACATTCAATTTTCAGGTGTAAATCGTATTTCGTTGATTAAATTACTTAAATAACTTCAAACCAATCGAACGAAGTTGGATAAACTGTAATGTAGTAACGTAGATTATGGGTTTAAAAAAAATAAGAACGAAACGCGAGTTGAATGGAATACGGAATAAGAAGTGACGGATTTTAAAAGTAATTACTGGAAACCATTTTTGCAAACTTTATTGAAGGTGAAATTAATTTGTTTTTGTTAAAAATAAAATAAGTTCTTATACATAGGTGCTTTAAGTAATTGTACGTAGAAGTATGGTAGATTCCTCACTTTGAAATAGTACGATTTGAACCAACTTGCTCTAATAAAATGTTGCTAATAAGGAATATCCCAATAAACACCTAGTTATACAAAGGAAAAATAATGTTAACAGGATTATATAAGAAGTTTTATATTCTCACCTTTAGTAATGCAGTTTTATAAACGTTTTATTACACAACTGTAAACTCTAGTAATATAATGAAGTTATATAATTATTATATAACCATTTTTAAAGAATTTTAGTAATGGTTACTAATGTATTTATAAGAAAGGTATATAAAGGTTGTCAGAACCTCTTCAATATAACTGATGTATCCTGAGTTATATAGTATTGTTCTGATCACCGTTATCATTATCGATGCAAATTACCCTTATAAACGTTGAAGTTATTTTGACAAATAAAAGCACTTTTATTTGTCGTTTAGCGTTTTTATGGGTTATAAATGTATAAACGGAAAATATATATAGTATGCAAAGTACACTGATTGGTACTAAATATGTTGAGAAATTGGAAGAAAATTAAATACAGCACTTCTTTCGTCGCAAAGTTACGAAAAATTTTACAAAAAATCTCAACTCTGTACTAGTGTTGCTGTCAATTTGAGGAGCAGTACCAGTTTAGGACATCATAACGAGGTAAAAAAAATATACCTCCTTCTGGATTAGGAATAGATTAGGAATACTACTGGGCTGGGGCCAGGTTCTTTCCTTTGTACAATTTTGAAAGACATTTGCCTCTAATACATGCACAATATAGTGCCGAAACAAATTGATGATAGCATGAAAATTTTGAGGTTAGATAGTACCTCTTCAATCACGGGTTGTCTAACTTAAGGTATCTAACACCACTTGTAGTACATTGTGTTACTATAATTTATATAATGGTTATTAGAGGTTGTCAAGTTTTATTTCATCACTATAAGTTACACTAGATACCACTAGATGGCTTGTCAACCTAAAGTTATATAATACCACTGAAACTGAAACCCGAAGTTTTATTATTACTGAGAGTTTTGAAGGCCCCTGTTTTTTTTCGAAGTATCCTGTTAATATTGCAGTAACAAAAATTATGCACTTCAATTTTGTGTCATACTAATAATAAAGTCTCAAAGAGATTAACGAAATATATCAATTATACTTTATTATTATTCTGTTGTTCATCATATGAAAGGATAATTTTGAAATGAGATAAGGCCATACATAAAACAAATGTGTTCAAGAGAGAGAAACGTATAACCTATTAAGAATATGAGAAGATTGACAAGTGACATGAAGAAGTAGCAAAACTTGATAACAGAAATATTACCAAGACCATTATATGCAAGTTTTATAACGTCTTCCGAAACACATATAACACTATATTACGCTGCGGTTATTTAGGAAGTTATATAGCGGTTACTGTTCCTTGTGGTTTTATTTTTCCCACTAATATCTTGTATTGATTTCTTTTCGTATTCTTAAATTCTCTTCCTCTGCTACTTCAAAATTCATTTTTATTTCTTCATTTAAATTTTTTTCCAATATTTGGATATTTTTATTATTTTTCATAACGTCTCTTTCTATTTTCTTTATCTCTTCTTTATTTAATTTGTTCTCAGTTTCTTTTATTCTCATTTCTTTTTTCATCATATTCCTCAAGTCTTCTTTGATTTCTTCTTTGTTTTTAATCATTTCATATTTAATATTTCCCAAATCTTCTTTAATATTATTTATTTTCTCTTCCATATTAACAATTTTGTTTTTCACATCTATGAGTTCCAAACATTAATCCCAGTTCCTATGATTCCTACAA
This sequence comes from Crepidodera aurea, assembly GCA_949320105.2. NCBI lineage: Eukaryota > Metazoa > Arthropoda > Insecta > Coleoptera > Chrysomelidae > Crepidodera > Crepidodera aurea. The sequence continues at coordinate 15,468,036 of OX439480.2, forward strand.
AAATATTTTTTTAATTTAATCTTCCATCTGTGATAATTTTTTTAATTTTATTTCTCAACATCTTTTCTCTTTCCTTTTCTTGTTATTTTATTTTTTCATTTCTATTTTCCATTTGTGCTAGTTTTAATCAATTTCTTCCTTCCTGTTTTTATTCTTTAAAATGTCTTCCTTCCATCCTTTTTCATTTTGTTATACTTCTTCAAAAAACCCTGTTTCTATTACTTTCTCTTATTTTTCTGCTCCTGTAATTCTTCTACCTCTATTATTCTTGCAATCATTTCTTTTTTACTATCTTTTCTTGTTTCTTCGATTTTTTTTATCTGTATCTTTTCTTAAATGTCTGATTTATTCTAAGCTACACTTCTTATGTCTTTTTTCATAGTTTCTTCTAAATGCATTATTTCTGTCTTCAAATCGTTCTTAAATTCTATCATATCTATTCGAATACCAGTTTTTTATTTCTTCCTTATTTCTTTCCATATTTTTTTAATCTTTTCTTGATTTCTGTTTATTACTATGTATATTTTGATTCATGGCAATCAACATTTGCATACTTCGTTCATCTGATCTTCTATCTTCTCTTTTCGGTTTTTTTGTATTATTTTCTATGCCATCTCCTTGCTCTTCTTCATTATTATTTTCCTCATTGAAATTTATATCTTCCAAATTTATTTCAGGTAATTCTACCCTATTTCCTTGTCTTTCCTGAATCTTTTCAATTTCTGTTTCTTTCTTTGATGTCTCCATCTTTTTATTTCTGTTACCACTTCTTAAATCCATTGACTTTAATTATTTAAATATAAAAATATTCAAAATTCAGGCAATTAATATAAAAGATTTTTTTTACTTTTTAATATCCTTTATTTCTAATTTGTCACCTCACACTTTTTAACATCTCAAAACCAAACATGTCACCTTTTTTTTAAGTCCGTTTTACATGATTTTTTTTTAATTCTTTTAAAATAACTTCCCACAATATACATAAAAATTTGGAACTGGGGGCTTTTGGGCACGAGAAATCATAATCTGGTACCTACTTCGATGTAATTTGTAGAGGGCGCTAGTTAGCCCACATTGGTTGCATAAATGTACGATAAACTTTTTTGCTATAAGAATAGCGCTAACTTATGCACATTTATGCCACAAATGTGGCCTAACTAGCGCCCTCTACAAATTACATCGAAGTAGGTCCCAGATTCTGATTTCTCGTACCCAAAAACCCCCATTTCCAAATTTTTATGTTTGCATATCCAAAAACGCTAAAATTATTGCAAAAAATAAATCTTAAAATTTAACCTTTAACACCCTATATATTCCTTAATAGCAACATTTTATTAGAACAAGTTGGTTCAAATCGTAATATTTTTAAGTGAGGAATCTACCATACTTCTATGTACAATTACTTAAGGACCACCCCGTGTAAAAATGTGTCTAGTTTTGTTCACACCCTGTATCTGGAATAAAGGCTGTTAAAGGCTTATGTTTATTATTTTTTGTATTTTTATTAAATAGCTTATACAGGATGTAATTGAAATGTGTACATGTATAACTATGTGACTCGAAGTTTTCAAAGTTTCAATATTTGTATACACTTCAATTATACTCTGTATTTCACTTTCTGTCGAAAGTTTTGATATACGACCTATTAGCCATCCCATTTGTCGAATTTTTAGATTTATTCGAGTTTTCTTTGCTGTGAGTTTTTTGCTAAAATGTTAGACACAGGTATTTCACTTGGGTGTTCACTGATAGCAGTGTGTCATTTATTGTGACAGCAGGACATATGATATTTCGGTTCGTAAAAGTGATTCGTGAGGTTTTAACTTTGACTTTTCCGGAGTTCTCACTTATACCGGAGGCCTTTATCACCTTGTTAAACGTCCAAAAATGGATCTGTACATTATATGGGTTATATTTTTAAAGTAACTGCAAATGTTTTAAATTTAAAGGGTGTCTGAATTACCATTATAGTTTTTTACAACTTACATACTAGCAGACAATTCCATAATTATTTGTTTTTATCCTAACCGTACAAATCAACTTCAAGAAATAGAATAGAATAGCCAGCGCGGTCGCCAGATTTATTTTGATTTTTTTTAGTTTTAAAATTTTGTTGTTGCATCAATATTTAGAGAATAATTGTACGTTGAATCAAAAGTACTCTTCAAGTAATATCAAAATGTTTTATAACTTACCCAGTTCTTATAAAGTTGGCTATATATATTAAAAATGATTCAGATAGGGCCAACTCTGTTTTCGTGTAGTTTTTTGGGAAATGGTTGAAACCGTCTACAAGTGGTGCACCAAAAATATATGGAAGTTCTTCACCGTGCACAGTGCCCATTCTCTGTAACAAAAAAAACAAATATATTGTATTTATTTAGACAAGCAAAAGGTTAAAATATAATTCAATAGATAGTAAGACACTTTCCCACTTCGTTATATATTTTTCTGTCTTTGCATTTGTCCCTTTTTAATCTATTTTGAATTTTTTTTATGATTCTAAGTATTGTTTGAAATCTTTGTTAACTCATTGATAACGTTGGGTGTAGGTAAATCATTAATGTTGTTGATGGGTCCAGCTGTAGAGTGAGAAGCTCGAGGAGTGGCTGCAGGATCTTCTGTTTTCTGTTTTTCAGCTGGAGGTTTTGTGGCGCCACTTCTAAGGGTGTTTATGATTTGCAGGCTTACTCCTCGAGCGGGCGCGCCAGCGGCAGATTGCCGCAACTTTTTGTTTTCGTGTTATAATTAAAATGTGACGATTCCTTCGAAACTGTGCATTTAGGTATTCCTTGTTTATGTTATTGACTCCGCTTATCGACACATCTGGTGCAATATAATATTTCTGTTCAGTTGGTGCAAAGTGTTTGCGGCAGATTGCCGCTGGCGCGCCCGCTCGTGTAAGTTTTATTTATTACTAATTTTTTCAGTTTACCTAGATTGTTTGTTTTGGAAATATTATATGTATTTTTTTTAGTATAATAAAATGATTATGAATGGCATATTTGTCTTATTTTACTAAGTAAAATAAATTTTCTTCGTTATTTCTAAACTACAAACCTGAAAAACCAAATGCGGCAGATTGCCGCGGCGCGTCTTCTCGTGTAATTCTAAAAAGCGCGCCCGCTCGAGGGTTAATTGAGTTGGCTGAACTATGGCCAGTAATTTTAATTAATAATTTTATTCTGAGCACTATGAGTGCAAAAAAATTTAGTCCAAATTGGCAGCGTCCAGGGCTGAATATTGTTATCTGATAAAATGAAATGGCTCATGTTTGATTTTACGTTTGACGAATTTTTTTTGTAAACTACTTGCACGAAAGTGATGAAGTTTTTTTTTGTATTTAAGAAAGGTTGATAAACACACTAAATAAAGGAATTTTAAAAATATTAAGTACAAAGCCAGAAAAAAATTGTCAAACTTTTATCAACCATTTATTAGTTCAATGTTGATACTGCGCATGCGTAGATCGTCAATAAAAGTACAAGTTTTTTTTTCGCAGAACAGGACAACGAGTTTGAGAACCATTTTGTAATTGTTTTAATAAATAATTACCATCAAGACTAGATAATAAAGAATCTTATACATAGTCTAACGCGAAATTCTCATCTCATTTACCTATTTCAAAATATAATCATAAAAATGATGAAATATTTAAGTCCTGAAAATATAATTGGGCTCAATTAATTTTGGCATATCTATCAACTTATATCCCACTGATTTTAGTGCTGTAATGGTGATTGTGGAAATCCGGCAACATAAACAAATTCACCTGCGGTAAATTACATCAATTTTCACTTAATCCTCTTGTAATGAACTCTTCCAACAGTGTTAATGAAATTAAAGGCATCGTCGTTCTTGTTCATTATTGCTTTACCTCTCTTTCAGGATATATAATAAACATCGAAATATTTTGGTTTTTTTATTTTTCTATCCAGATAGATTAGAGATGCATCAAATCGAACTATAGTTTATAGAAAAAAGGAGTGAAGTAATTTAATTTGTAGAACGTAATGCAGGTTTCAAAGGTAGAAATTTTATTTTTACCTCGCCCTTCAATGCTTATTTGTAGTTAAAATGGAAGTTTTAATACATCTGATCGGCTTAATAAAAGATTTCGTTTTGATTTAATCATGTTTCCATGATTTTTACTGTAATAAACCTGTTCTTTTGACAGATAAGTCAGAACAAATTCAAAAAATATATTATAGACTAGATGGCCCGAGAAAAAGGAATTGAAATGCTCAGATTGCCTCCTTACCACGTTAAATCTCATTGAACTGATCTGGTCACAATTAAACGTTTATAGGCTCGTTCAGACTTTACAAGTTACTTGAATTCAAGTGCAATAATTGGTGCAACATGAAACAAATTGAAAGGTGTGAACATCATTTCTCTTGAATACAAGTAACTTGAAAGGTGCTTTCAAGTTTCAAGTAGAAGTAGAGACCAAGTTTACTTTTGCTTTCAAGTTGGGGACTTGAAGGTCGAGTTGAGTCACAGTTGAAAGGCTCGTTCAAATTTTACAAGTTACTTAATTCAAGTAACTTGAAAGGAGCAACCTGAATTCAAGTGAACGTTCAGACTATTTCAATATTGCATTCAAGTCATTTCAAGTTGAAATATTTACTTGAATGATTTCTGTTTCAAGTTTACAAAAATGGCATCGAATGTTGTGATTAGAACCCTCCGTGGGTGGTTGACTAATTTGCCGCAGTGCAGAGCCACTTTCACTGCTTCCAGTGACTTCAAGTGCACTTGGATATCAGTTCACACTATTCAACTGTGATTCAAGTCCCCAACTTGATGAAAGCAAAAGTTAACTTGGTCTCTACTTCTACTTGAAACTTGAAAGCTCCTTTCAAGTTATTTGAATTCAAATGAAATGATGATCACACCTTTCAAGTTGCACCAATTATTGCACTTAAATTCAAGTAACTTGCAAAGTCTGAACGAGCCTTTTTAACACCTACCTTTAATTCGTTCAATGTTAAAGTGCACAATTTTGTCAGAAGCATAAGGTTTATTTTTATTTTTATTTTGCAAAGTACGCCTATGGAATGTGACGTTATATTCCCACTTTTACAGCACTCCTCTTTTATTTACACTATAGTTTGATTTATTAATTTAAGTTTGATTTGATTGGAAAAAGCATATTATTCTATACAGTAGGGTCGCTGATATGTATGAAAACGTCGATTATCTCCTAAAGTCAGATAGTTAGCGAAAAATGTTAAGATATAAAAGTTTTTGGATTTTTTATAAGGTTGATTTTTCTTTAGAGTAGCAAAAAAGTACCTTTGATCCTAGTTTCAGCGATATCACATTTTATGAGAGATCAAAGTCTCTGACAACGCAAAATTCGAATATTTATTAACCCTATAAACATAGGACAATTCCATTAAACTTTAGCACAAAACAAATACATCAAATCCACAGGATATTAAAATTCATGCTAGAACAAAATTATTTGTAGGTTATGGTGGCTTTCAATTAAAGACAAGATTTGGATACAATGGGGGTGCTGCTGTCTAGATGTATATATTTTTCTCAAATGATATGTCCACAAGGTGATACTACTATAATATCCTTATACAATGGTTTATATAAGAATTTGATTTGATTTGATTTGATATAAAATTATGTTTGAAATAGTTTGAAAAGCACTTATAATTTGTCAAGGATGTGCAATGAATTAATCGAAACAATATTTTATGTCATGTTTGACAATTGACATTGTGACAATTGAGAGCGAGGGTTTGGTTGCTAAGTTGTTTTGATACAAGTACAATTAAAATACATACTATTATGAAATTGACGAGGTTTTATTGTAAACATTTTGATCCGGCTCGAAGGACCATGTATGTTCGCGAAAAAATGACTATATGAGTCGCGAATTGTGACAATTCAGAGTGAGGGTGTGGTTGCTGAGTTGTTTTTTTTTAAAGTAAACAATATTTGATATTTCAAAATTTTATAATTTGATTTGAGACTGCAAGGCTTGATTTGATAAAAAAAATCACAAAGTTCTGCATCAGGACTAAAAGGCAGATAGTTGAGCAATTTAACATTTAAAGCTTTAAAAAATAATTTAGTTTTCTCGGAAATATGAAGCGTTATCATTACGCAAAACTAATTTTCTTCTCAGCCTTTGCAAAGTAACTTTTCTAAAAAGTCCTGGCAAACCTGGGTCGTTTATTTTCGCCATTTAGTGATAACTTATGTGGTATTTAAAAAAAAATGCTCACCACCTGTGACTGAAATATGAATATAAATAAATGAAGTAGTATTTTTTGGTGTAATAAATTTTTGAATAAAGCACCATACACCATCCAAAGCAACGCCTTGCATTCCCTATATATCACGATTGGCTCATATTCGTTTGGCCTAGTTTTATATGCGACAACACGACACCACTTTTTCGAGAGGTTTTTTTATTGAAACTACATGTGCATTGTGCAGGAATATTTCTTTCTTTGTATACGTGATGTACCATTAATTAGTATTACCGTTAGATTTTTTTTATTTCAACAATGTTTCGTCCTTTTCTTAAAAATCCTGACTTACATGTTATATTTCAAACGGGAGCTTCTAGGTCAGGAGCAGAAATATACGGGGTACTGCAAGAGTGGCGCCTTGTTCCATATCTCTATTTAGGAAAGAGATAGGAACACAATTTTCTACAATTTTTCCTGGGCGGGTCCCAACTTTGTTTTTTTAAATGGCAACCTGTATTTTTTATGAAAAATAAAAGATACTTTATGCAAGTTTATATTTCGAAAATATTGTAATATTATATTTGATTGGAGCTTCTAGGTCAGGAGCAGAAATATACGGGGTACTGCAAGAGTGGCGCCTTGTTCCATATCTCTATTTAGGAAAGAGATAGGAACACAATTTTCTACAATTTTTCCTGGGCGGGTCCCAACTTTGTTTTTTTAAATGGCAACCTGTATTTTTTATGAAAAATAAAAGATACTTTATGCAAGTTTATATTTCGAAAATATTGTAATATTATATTTGATTATTTTATATATAATTTTTTTATTTAATTTTTTAATTTAATGTATCTCAGGGATTTTATAGTGGTGGGTTCATTCATTTTGTTATGCCTCTTATAAACAATATCATAAAAATGTTTATTATTACCCAAAAATTGTTAATATCACCTATGAAATAAATTCCTGAAAGTTATGCAACCAATTTAACGTTTATTTAATTTTAAAATTAATAGAACTTATTTAAGGATGAATTCAATTAATGAGATGCTCATTCATACTGGTGATAAATTTATAATAAGATTAATTAAATTTTGTTACAAACTAAAAACTAATAAACTTTTACTAAAAAGTAGAAAAAATTTTATTTGACTATTGGTCACTCTGAGCTAATTTCAATTTGTCATTTGTCAATTTAATAGTTCTGGATTGTTCAATGTGTTTTATAGTAAAAATGTTTATTCTTTACTTATGTTTAAGTCGAAAAAGCTAAGTCACGAATTATTGGATACTTGGTAGTTTTTTTTTTTTTGAAAATTTTAAATGCGTAGGTATTTGCATAAACTTTAAAATGCAATATCTCAGCTTCCCGTGGACCGATTGTCAACCATGACGTTTTTAAGGCACTTCCGATCGAGCTAGATCAAAAATTTTTATATTTTTGGAATCTACGCTTCAAGGACTATAAGATGGCATAAAAAACAAACAAAAATTTTCCAACTTTGAAAGCCCTTTTGAGGCATTTCCGTTGAGCTGGACATTTTTGAAATCTACGGACCAAATCTATAAGATAACATCAAAAACAGACATCGAAATTTTTTCAAATTTTTCAATTTTATAGGGGGGTGCCGAGGATGATTTAGGACTGTATATCTCTGGTTGATGACGAAGGTAATTTAAAAAACACTCAACACTTGACTAAACTGTGTATTAAATTTTAACAGAAAAATTACAAATTTAACAAACTCATGAACGTAATCAAAAACTATTTTGTGTTTGCTTTACAAAGCATGAAACAATAGTTTATGAAGTTACAAAACTTCTATCTCGTACGAGTCAATGTTAAAGACTTGATAAAAATAAAATTGTTTTACATCGACTTGCGTCGATGGAGCTTAATTTAAGACTGCTTTAAAAATCGTTACATTTCTTCTGGGATCATTTGTTTGGCCAACTGTGACGTAATCAAGCATCCTATTCATCTTGACCAATGATAGTAATTTCTATAATGTTGATGGTCAGACCTGTACATGTGAGTGACTGAAGATTTTAGCGGATTTCCTGACATTGGACTTTACTGCATGAGTGCATAAGATGCGCAATGTTTTGCATGCGATTGTGAATATGTTTTCATATGTGGTAATATTTTTGACGAGCTTTTTAATGCTTAGCTATCTAACACCGTATTGATTCAAGGCTCACTGGCGTAGACGAGGGGTTTTAGAATTAACATAGGCGTAGAGCTCCGCAGGGAGTTGAGATTTCAATATTTATCTATTCTACTATAAAATGCAAAGCATTGCAATAAATTTAATTGTCATTTTATTTCATTACATGTAAAGGGACGATTTTCTTTATTAGTACATTAGTTGTTGAATAAATTTGGGTAAAATACATCTGATCAGTAAAATAAAAAGTACAAAAAACTGTTTTTCCGTCATCACTACCACTACGCGGTACTTAAGCACCGTCGCCCAAATCAGATTATTTTTCTCCTATCTCCCCAAATCTTGAGTAAATATATTCAGGGTCAAATAATTATATGGTCCGCTATAAAGTAATAGAAACCCGCATTTTATATCTTAAAAACTGTAATTACCGTGGCCATTAAAAGAATTGAGGTCAACATTTTAGACAGTTTTAAAAGCTAATGGTCGAATTTGGAACATCAAGGCAATAAAGACATTTTATTTGGAGGATAAGTTTTTTTGGATCTAATACTCGCTGTTTACTTGTAAACAAAACGTCTTTGCGTTTATATTGATTCGTAATTATTGTGCAATTGTGTGTTGTGGATAGAGAAAATCAATTTAGTTTAGTTATTGACTAAAAGGAAGAAAAAAATACGATCCCAATCATCATTGTAGATAATCTATTATGTCATAAATTGTTTTTCGAGACTTCAAGTTTATTTTGGATAGATTTTCTCAACCCACAAGCTGTAAACAGCTGTCCACCTTATATATGACTGGACCAAGAGATGGAAAATTAAACTTAATGAAATACTCGAATAACATTGAAACTAGTGGAAGTGATGTGACAAGTTGTGTGTAAATACCTGTTGCAGAATCAGAGGACAACCACAACATGTTTACAACTATGACTGTTTCCAACTTTGCATTAACAAATTTTCACTCGCGTTGTTAAACATTTCTCCGGTAATTTCAAGTGGTTCCTTGGTAACCCCACTTGTTTGTAAACAAAGTGCAAATAACACCGTGATCTCGTCGGTTTTCTCACTTGCACCACACAAAATTAACATATTAGAATGCAATAATTGTTGTCATTCCCTGATATTTCGTGATTGAAAGTTAGACTGCGCATTCTCCATAATAGTATCTGACATTAATGCCAGTCCTGATCTCAATTTTGCCTTCTGATATCTCTAAAGGCAACGGTATGTGGAGTGGCACTCCTCGCTCCAGACATGCCAGTTCACGCACCGCTGTATAAAGCGCCACACGAGTATACCGCTTCAATGACACGGTTAGGTCAGACTAGTGCCGTGGTAAGCGTTCAATAGACTGCAACTGCTACGTGTCCATATCTGCCCGCATCCTTATCGCTGTGGGAACAGCTCGACCTTGACGGCGCGTGAACTGGCAAGTTTGGCGCGAGGAGTGCCTCTCCACGTGTCGTTGAATCCCGCCTTAAGATATCAGCTGTCTCACTTGTTTTTTATGTTTTCCTTATTATATAATGTTTTTGCGTTGGCGTAGAGAGTTGATACATTTGCGAGAAATATAATGTATTCAAAGCTGAAAATTCGAAACGTTTAATTTATGATGTAGAAACTGATAAAAATGTATGATTTAAATTAACCGGTAAAATATCATACTGGTAATTATGTGACTCGTAAATTTCCATTTTGTATAAATGTGCCGTAAAATCGCCGTGATTCAATTTAAATCCTGCTGTAATTGTTGCATAACGTTTATCGGCACAAAAGTTGAATGTATGTACGTGTATACATTAAACGAGAAGAATTGGGGGTAGTATATGATACTGATTTGTAGATTTTAATGTCACAATCCTTTATTTTACAATTATATATAAAATCTGTTTCATTAGCTATTAGTACATTATAGGTTATTCAAAGCCCAGTAATCATCTCTTACTGTCCGTAGTATTCAAAGTTCTCGAAAGACCTGTTCATATCTTAGAAGATCAACAATAGCGCTGTTACTATTCATCATCATCATCATCATCATCATCATGTAGCCTCTCTTGTCCACTGCAGGACATAGGCCTTCCTCAACGATTTCCATCTGGAACGATCTTGCTCTTCATTTACCCAGTTGTTTGATACTCGCTTAAGATCGTCGGTCCACCGGGTTGGAGGACGTCCTCTGTTTCTATAAGCATCCTGTCTAGGTCGCCATTCAATAATTTTCTTCGTCCATCTGTCATCTACCTGTCTTGCCACGTGGCCCGCCCAATTCCATCTGAGATTTGTAATTCTTTCCACTACATCTGTGACTTTAGTTCTTTGTCGAATTACATTGTTCGGTACCCTGTCTCTCAAGGTCAAACCTAGCATAGAGCGCTCTAGCTTAGAAGAGCATTACATAGTCGTAGATAAACAACAGCGCTGTTACTATTAGCTCAAAGAAAGTATAGATTATAGAATAAGTTGCGCCCTCTAGCTGTCAAAAGCAGGAATTACAGATTGCAGATCTCTACATGACGATGTCTGTGACATCATTACGTCTCTGGTCTCCCTCTGGTTTCCCGATGCCGGTAGAGACACCGTGTTGTCGAGCTACATACTCAAAGTATGAATACAAGAAAATTCTTAATACCGAAGCCCTAAAAGATCCGATATAATATAGTAAATTATGTAGAACATACCGCAAAATAAAAAATTTAAAAAGGTCAACTGACATCATGTTTCCACGTTATAAAAGAGACCTTTTTTATAAACCAAACATGACTTGCTACTATATGTTAAAATACCAAATATACCAAGAATAAATTCCTGAGGGATACTGGGATACCTTTTATGATTATATACTGGAAAGTTCAAGTTGACGTAGGATAAGAATGTTAAGAATGCAAAATCCTTATTATTTTTATCGAGCGGCTTGCTTAGATTCATTGAATAAAACACGAATTGGTCGACATTTTCCGTCTACTATTTTGAAAAAGAAGATAAACCTACTCACTCAACTTTACAGAATATAATCTTAATAAATGAGGCAGTTTCAAATAATCAGTTGCTTCTCTCGATATCATTTTAATTTCTCGGATGCTGTCCTATCGCGAGCTTACACCTCAGCCTCTTCACAGCACCCACTCTGTGACTCTTGATCCCTGTACCATTCTGTACAGGTTCTTTACCGCTTGTATTCTTCGAGAGTTAGCCAGTGCTGTCCATAAATTACCCGTCTTTTGCTATCCAGTGTCTCGCATTCTGACAGTATATGTTTGGCTATTTCTGTTCCTCTACCACATTGTCTTCAGGAAAGTTCTCCGTTGTACAGCCCCATTTTACGCAGGTCTGTAACCAGTCAGAAGGCCTGTTATTGTTCTAAGTTAATTCCTATTCAGCTTGAGTAGTTCTTCAGCTTGGTGTTTGAACGATTGTTTAATTAATGTTTTCCCTTGGTGCAGAGAGAGGCTTCATTCGACATTTCTCATTTGACCCAGTCCCGTATGCATCCTCGGATGTTGGAAATGAAGCAATTGGTCTTGTACATACACCCAGGAGTACCACAAGGTAACATTACTGATCCAATATTGAACACAGCCAACATACCGTTCACCAGGCACAGAAAAATAGGTACGTTGAAGTCATTTCCACGTCCAATAAAGATTCTGCAATAAATTTCAGAGCATCAAATAGAACGATATATGTTTGACCTTAAACTGGGTTCAGTTTTAGCAATCAATTATTCATTGGAAACGAATTCTATCGTTGGAGCATTATTTTTAAATCTGCAAACAGGTGGTAGTCGTTGGGAACCAGTTGTGCATTGTCTTGGTGAAATAGCACTATTTGTTCTTAATTTATATATATTTAAATTGTTCTTCGTATTGAATTTTTAATTCCAAAGAAAAAACGAGAAAATATCTACAATCGAGCTCAAAGAACATTGTTGCGGACCCTTTAGTCGATCCTGAAAAAGAGTTACTACCACCGTCGCACATAAAATTCGTATAAAGCAGTTTGTAAAAGCTGCGAATAAAGAAGGAGCTTTTTAAAGTATTTGAAAAAAGAGTTTCCTCAAATTTCCGGTGAAAAACAGTTTCCGTCATACGATAAATAATGTTATAAAAGAAGTTGACGAGTAACAATAAATGGGTTGTTTGATGAATGTAATAATAAATAATAAGCATCTTAGGCAAATAGAAGCATTAATAATTGCATAAAAATTTAAAATAAATGGAGTTTAAAACATTCAAACTATAAATTACACTAGCTGTATTATAAAGGTACTGTAATTTGTAATTTGTTTAGTAACCAAAAGCAGGTGCGGATTTATAGGTATGCGGACTATGCGCTTGCAAGGGGCCCCAGAAAATTTTTAAAATTTTTGTAATGAATGCATATAATACTAGATGGTCTGCCAGAGCAGATGCAGTTCTAGCTTTAAAACAGAACTACAGCGAAATAAAAATTGCTTTGCTTAACATTTCTGCAGACTCTGATCACAAACCTTCAACTAGGCATAAAGCCAAATCACCTGCTAGTTATTTTGAAAAGTATGTGTTCTGGGTTTGTACAGACACTCTGTATATTGTCAACCCAGACTTTGAAGAAGACACCCTGTAGATGGCCCTGTTCCCCTTTAAATGACATTGGACTTAAATGAGCAATTTGTTCTGTGGACTGTATATCTCTTTGAAGAAGACACCCTATAGATGTCACTGGTATTGACGAAGTTGGTTTAAAAAGCATTCAACACTTTCCTGAACTGTGTATTAAATTTTAACAAGAAATAGTACAAACGTAACAATTTAGATTTTATACAATTATGATAAATGGTTCAAATTATTCTTACGAACCCAATCAAAAACTACTTTTGCATTGTTTTACGAAACACGAAAAGTGTAAAAGAAATTATTTTACATCGGCTTGTGCCGATGGAGCTTAATTGAAGACTAATTTAAGACTGACTCTAAAACTTTTAAAAGAGATCACGTATGCTTGTTGCTATGCAGAAAAATGCATGTGTTTCGTTATTCGATTGTTTTCAGCCAATGATATTGTTTCTGGGATTCTTTTGATGCTATTTCTCAAACGTGTTTACTTCCGTATGTAGTGCCGATGAACCTTATTGTCTAACTGTATAGAGGCTAAATGTTTTATTGCAATCGAAATTATGTTTTCGTACGGGGTAGTATGATATAATAACGAAGTTTTTAGTGTGGCTGATTGACAGCGCTTTGATACACATGGGCGTGCTATATTTATTTTATTTGAATATTATTATTCCCTTTATTTATCTGGGGCGTAGATGTTCCATTTTGAACAGTATGAAAATGCAGTTTTAATAGTTTTTTGGTACTGTTGTATTAGCAGTAAATTTATTGCGATATAACATTCATAGAGGTATTTAAGTCTGTGTTATAAAAAGTGCTATATTATTAACAGAAATACAAAAGAAAATTATTAAAATGGCTCACCTGAGGATAATCGCCATCTTTCGTCTGGTAATCGAATACGTAAAAGAATGTCCTAGGACCACTAGCTTCTTGACCCGGCTGAGGAGGTTTAGCACTAAGTAAATCACCGGTTTGAACCAACGGTGCTACAAATTGAGCGTCACTAAGTGCCGCAATCGAAGAGTCTCTGGTATTCACAGGATGTTGCACTGTCCGTTCCCAGTCAGTATACTCATTGACTATCGTAAAAAATATTTCACTCAAATGGTAAGTATAAGCATTTCTCACATAAGTCCTTAAAATTCTATCTCGTCGTTCGCCTTCAAAACCTGCTGTGATATCGTTGTTTGAAAACCTCCAAAGCGCTTCGCTGGTAACAACGCCGAATAAGAGATCGTAAGGGTTGTTTCCCCTCGGAGTAATTGTTGCTTCGCTTCTTTTCATATTATTATTTACAGGTCCCATAAAATTCTGGAGGTCTTGCGGCTTAAAATAAGTGACTAATTCTTTGGCAAAATCCGCCTTTATGACTACGCCATCTACACTTGGACCGAAGGCGTTTAGATATGCAGGTGCGATGACATCGGCTTGTAAAAGTTCGTCTAACGAAATTTCCCTGAGGCAGTCGACGATGGCTTCGTGGTCTTTACCTACGTCTTCTGGAATGGAACAGTTTACCTCTTTGGCTAGTTTTACGGCGTAGTTTACTGGGTCTTCCACCTGAAACAAACAGGGACCTCTATAGTGCCAGTTAGAATTATATAAATAAATAATGCTTAATATACGCAGCTACAACTATGAGAAAAACCGTTAGGTTACAAAAAGTTGTTTGAAAATGAATGGTTATGATGTAATTCAATTCCCCAAAGCCAAGAATTTGATACCTTTTTGTGTGTTCTCTCACGTTCTTTCTGGCATCGTAGGACGCAATGCCATGACACTCAAGAGTCGCCCAAAGCTCACACGTGACATGCAATCAATATACAGGTGATTTTGCGTATATAAATAAGGACTTGCAATGCGAGAACTTGCACAATACGTAAAACGCAGCATGTAGCAAAGCGATACAATTCAATTTGAGACTTGCTGAAACGACCCCGACAGCTATCAATTAGAAAACCAGAAGATACCTAGAGCTTTTCGTTGTGGTGGAAAATTGTGTCTGAAAGAGGTATTGTGCTATTGTCTCGTCAGAAAAATAACACACATAGACAGGGAAATGGTGATATCAAAAGAGTTTGCATCAATTTAAAAATCGCAATGTTTTCTTGCTATTTTTAATTCGAAATACATGCGTCTTGATGGATTCACAAGCACTCATCCATCATCTTCAAGCTTATATCGGCTAGTCGACAGTTCAACGTTTAGGAGCGTTTTTGGCAATGCGAAGTCGGCACCGCCGTAAAAAAATTTAGACTCCCCCTCGAGGAGCACTGGTCTAGGATATAGGAATAATGTTTGTGTAATATTTAGGCTCCACCTGCCAATAGCGAATTTTATACCTCTGCCTCATCCGTTTCCCCGCATGTGTTTCAGTTTGTAAAATATCACTTCCCCTTAAGTTTAATATTCTATTCTTAATTTCTCTCTCATTTTTGGAGAGGTTTTCTAACGCTTATTTACCTTTTACCACTAATATCTCATCATTTTTTATTCTTTACAATTTCATTCATTCAAACTCAGTCTCGTGTCACATTAATGATTAATATTTCAATGATAAAAACACTTTTTAGCATAAATTGTGGAAAAGCGCTTTAACGACCGCAATCAACAAACTGTTCTTTTGACTGTTGGTTCAATTAACAAGGGCAAAATAAAACACGGATTAAATGGCATACATATTTCAAAAAAAGGGAAAAAAAACATGGATTAGAAATTTAAATTGGTATGGGATTGCGATTGCAGCCCGTGTATCAAAGCATGCAAAATACTTTCGCATCGAAAAAAAAAATACACGGGATTTAACTCTCTCAGATTTGCATCCTCTGTTTATGCGACGTTTCAAACACCGATTTTGCTGACAAAACTGAAAACTTTCATAAAAAATACTACAAAACGTTCTCCAATTTCAAATAAAAGCATTATTGTACCTGACAATAAGCAAATAAACTGTCAAAACTAACAACATTCGACGCTATTTTTAATTTTTAAAAGTTAAGTAGCAAATTCCTTGAAAAGACATAAAAATTATATTAGTAATCCAGGTCAGGTCACAAGCGTGTATCTGACATCTGTCATCTGTCAGCAATGTATCTGACATCTGACATCTGTCAGCATCGTCTCCAGTCATCTCTTATATCATCAATGCATGTTATATAGAGTTGCAACTTTGATTTGGGGCATCTGTCAATAACTTTTACTGACAGTTAATGAGTACTTTGCACTGAAGCTTGCATATCGATATTACATTGTTTGTATGATCAGCATCCCAATTTATTCTTGAAGAAGAGCAGCTACAATGCCTCAATCAACTTATATTATGTAACAACAATGTATTTGACATCTGTCACCTATCAGAAACGTCGCCAGTCATCTCTTATGTCATCAATGCGTCTTATATCTGTAAGCAGAGTTGTAACTTCGATTTGAGGTACTGGAGTGTCATCTGTCAACAACGTATATGATGTATGACATCTGTCAACAACTTTAATAGACAGTAAATGAGTACTTTGCACTGAAGCTTGTAGAACAGCAGCTGCAGGGTCTCAATAAACTTTAGATACATGGCTCATTATATCCAAAGGTATTAAAACTTTTCATTCGTTTAATATATTAGCCAATGATACTTAAAAATCTTATACCGCCTTATTTGTGTGAAGTATCTTTAAATACAGAAAAGCCCTTATAGCCGTTATAAGCTCAAGTCATAAGCAGGAAGGGATTCCGTGTGTACCTAACTTATTAGACATCTGTCAACAGTGTATCTGACAGTTGTCACCTGTCAGCAACGTCGCCAGTCATCTCTTATGTCATCAATGCATCATCCTATATCTGTAAGCAGATTTGTAACTTCGATTTGGGGCACCGGAGTGTCATCTGTCAACAACGTATATGACATATGACATCTGTCAACAGCTTTAACTGACAGTAAATGAGTACTTTGCACTGAGGCTAATTTCAAAGCTTTTATATGTGTTTGTGTGATCAGAATCGGAATTTATGCTTAAGTATAAAAGCAGCTGCGGTGCCTCAATCAACTTTAGATGCATTGCTTGTTATATCTGGTTCATTATATCCAGATTAGTTTAATATATTAGCGAATGACTGACTGAAGTAACTTTAGCAAACTTTAAATATTGGCTTCATTAAGCTGACTTTCTGTATGCATTTGTTTATTTTTAAATCTCTTGAGTATTTTGTTCCTGATTCATGCAAATTTTATCATCATCCCTTGTAAATTTTATGTACGTAATCTTCAACTCCAACAAAGTGCTGAGAAATTTTAATTAAAAATAATTTGTTCTATCTAAATTAAGTTCGCTGATACGACATAAGCAAAAATTGAATTTTATAAAAAAAACATTTCCTATAAATATTCGAATTTTTTTCTCTCCCACAAATCTGTTAAAACTCTCAAATATTTATAAATCGCTGAAAAGCTTTCAAAACCACTTGACCGGGCGATTTTGTTGCTTTTTACATATTCAACTCATGTACATGTTAAATTAATTCACGTTTCCGAGAAAATTTGTGAGTTTCGGTTAGAATTTTAGATAAAAGTGGTAGTAAAAGTTTCCCCAAATAGGATGAGAAAGGAAACCGTGGCGGAAGTATTTTTTGTTTTATTGTGGCAACTGCGGTTGCTTACCAAAGCATCTAATTCTAATCGTTTGGATTTTTTCTTAAACAAAACTGAAAACCAAGTTCTCAAATTTGTACTTAATGCTTAATGAAGTCAATATTTAAAGTTTGCTAAAGTTACTTCAGTTACGTCATTGGCTACTATATTAAATTAATCTGGATATAATGAGTCAGATATAACAATCAACGCATCTAAAGTTGATTTGTCTGCTCTTATACTTAAGAATAAATTGCGATTCTGATCACGCAAATAATGTAGTATCGATAAACAAGCTTTGAAATTAACTTCAGTGTAAAGTACTCATTAACTATCTGTTAAAGTTGTTGACAGATGTCATATATCATATACATTGTTGACAGATGACACTCCGGTTCTCCAAATCCAAGTTACAACTCTGCTTACAGATATAAGATGCATTGATGAGATAAGAGATGACTGGCGACGTTTCTGACAGGTGACAGATGTCAAATACATTGTTGTTACATAATATAAGTTGATTGAGGCATTGTAGCTGCTCTTCTTCAAGAATAAATTGGGATACTGATCACACAAACAATGTAGTATCGATATACAAGCTTCAGTGCAAAGTACTCATTAACTGTCAGTAAAAGTTATTGACAGATGCCCCAAATCAAAGTTGCAACTCGATATTACATGCATTTATGATATAAGAGATGACTGGCGACGATGCTGACAGATTTCAGATGTCAGATACATTGCTGACAGATGATAGATGTCAGATACATTGCTAACAGATGACAGATGTCAGATACGTTGCTGACAGATGACAGATGTCAGATACATTGCTGACAGATGTCTAATACACGCTTGTGTTGCTGACAAGTGACAGATGTCAGCAACTCCATCAAAATCGATTCGTTGCCACTTTCGTTCGAGGTTTTTCACTTTTTACGACTAACGGCACTCCACTAGAAGTGCATTTTAGAAATTTAATTTTCTATCGTTTTACGGGCAAATAAATGAAAGAAAATTTACAGACAAACCACTATGAATTGAACGAAACCTCCAGTAATAATAATTACAAAACTTATATCTTTAATAATTATTTTCCTATTCAATTAGTAGATAACATTTGAACGAGCTTAAACCCTTTGCGTATAGAAGTGCTGATTCTAAGAAGTCAAGAGAAAATTAAAGCTACATTAGAACGTTTACTGCCGCGACTAAAAAGGTTTCGCGAAAATTTATGTTAGTTTTTGCCTCTTACCAGTGCCCATGATGAGAGTGCGGAGCCTGACAGTAATATTGTTCTGTGAAATAGTCCAGGCATCACTGTAGGCGATATCATAAGAAAATTTATACAAGCGGCTCCGGAACCGTGCCCCGCCAGGGTGACGTTGTTTGGATCACCTCCAAAAAGGGCGACGTTTTGTTGAATCCAATGTAATGCTGCTATTTGGTCCATAAGGCCATAGTTCGCCACGCGAGCTTTCAGATGTGGCGCAGGATTTGCATTTAAAAAACCTGAAACAAACATAAAAGTAAATAATAAATTGATATCCATTTGATATTAGACCAGGGCCAATCATTTTTTAACCAAAAAATTCTTTTATTTCTTTTATTTAGGGTAAATTATAAGGAAATTAAAAAAAATCAATTGGACAAATTAAAACTTCCGCAAGGGGGGTGGGGGTAGCTAAATATACAAATTGAGGGTTTAAACCATTTCTACGGAAATTTGTTAGAAGCGGCAACTAAGCGCTATCAAGCGTTCGATTTTTATCGATGAAGCGATATGATAGAATATTATTAGTAAATGTATGGCAGCCATGTTCTAATCACTATTTTTTTTACTATTGTGTTTTATAGGTTAGAGGAATTGTGCGAGATTGAAATTTTCTTTTTCACATTGAATTTATTGGTTTAAGTTGATTTATTAGACAAATATGATTCAACAGTGCGTTGAGTGCAGCAAACTGGATTATTTAAATCCCGATTTATTATTTCATCGGTAAGTTACATGTAAAATTATAAACAAGCTTCAGGGGCGTAGAATTAGTATTTTATCTTTAATAATGCATAAAGAATTAGAAAACGAGTAAGGAATTTAATTTATCAGATTCGACATCCTAAGACCGGTTTCTACCTTTCGGCTTCGTCAGTTAGGCTTTTCGAATCCAATAAATAAAATTCCAAACTCGTACAAGTCTGAAAGGGATACGAAAGAAGAGAGTGACTTTTTGACTAGAATCAGTCAAATAAAAGCTTTGCAACACACAATGCAAATTGTGTATGCAACCCCAATACACCGGGAATTTTTGCTTTTAATAATGGTCAATACTCTCTTCTAATCATAGATGGCAGCACATCTAAAAATTTTATCTTATAGCGGATATAGCTACTGACTTGTACGAGTTTGGAATTTTATTTATTGGATTCGAAAAGCCTAACTGACGAAGCCGAAAGGCAGAAACCGGTCTTAGGATGTCGAATCTGATAAATTAAATTCCTTACTCGTTTTCTAACTTTGTATTAATCTCTGAAAGGGATACGAAAGAAGAGAGTGACTTTTTGACTAGAATCAGTCAAATAAAAGCTTTGCAACACACAATGCAAATTGTGTATGCAACCCCAATACACCGGGAATTTTTGCTGTTAATAATTGTCAATACTCTCTTCTAATCATAGATGGCAGCACATCTAAAAAGCATAAAGAATTGTTTTAACTTATTGCATCGACTTATAATTATGCAGGTTTCGTATATTTTGTTAAAAATTAAATCACATTTTGTTTTTCTGTCAAACTACCTAAGTATGCAAATATTGAAATGAGAAATATTTGGTACGCCTTGTTAGGATTTGAGGAAGTAAAGGTCCTACCTAAATATGCTTGTTCTCTAGTAGGTTCGACAAGAATAAAACGGTTTATTTATTTTTCAGGATTTATCTAAACGTAGATTTCGAATACACCAACATTTTTTTTTATTTCAGGATTATTTTACGTTTTTGCAATTAAATTATCTATCTCGCCTGCACTAATTGTTAAATCTATGTTTTCAAGTATCTGACGAGATTAATAAATATTTAATTATATAACAGTAAGACGTTAAACTCTCATTACTCTCATTCCATCCATATATAATTTTAAAGGAGCCGTTTACCTTCGAGTTTTAAGCCACAATTCGGGATAAAAGCAGCAACGTTTTTCGTTTTCACTAGAATTTACTTCCGCGAAGGGGCGGTTTAGTTAACGCCATTGTAAAAAGCGGGAATAAATTTTTCCACAGCTTCGCAGTAACGTTTGTCTACGTCTGACATTCAGTTGAAGGCCAGCAGTTTATTTTTGTTCAATTTCCACCTTACTAGAGACGTCTCGTTTTGATGTAGGTTGACTCTTTCAATTTAAATCTGCCTTGAAAAATAGACTGGAATCCTACTGTATTTAGGATAAATTTATTCGCATTTAGATATTCGTTACTATAATATGACTTTTTGTGATGAAGGTTGAAGAGCTACTTAAAGCGATTGGTTAACTTTCGTTCTATCAAGGGTACGTAAAAAAATAGATTAAGTAGCAGTTTCCTAACTTGAAGAGAACAGTTCAAGGAAAGAGATTAAAAAGGATGTAGTTCGTATTACTTTAAAAGGAAAATGTCTGCTCCTACAGACCGATAAGTTTACTTCCATCTCTCTCAAAAATATTTGAGAAGCTGTATGTTAAAAGACATATACCAAGCTTTTGATAAAGTGCGGCACGGCGGACTCCCAGTCAAACTTAAAAAACTACTTTCCCATCCTCAACTACTCAAATCGTACATAACTAACAAACATTTCACTGTGATATCCAACCCATGCACTCTGGCGTTCCACAAGGGAGTGTCTTAGGACCAATTCTTTAACTGATGTACACAGCAAATTTACCGACTTCAAGATCCACCCTCATAGCAACATATGCTGCTGTACTATCATCTCACACTGATCCAACAATGGCCTCCAACATCTTACAAGCTACTCTAAACAAACTTGTTAGCAAATATTAATAAATGGAAAGGTTATCATCTTTTTATCACAAACCTTATTTTTCAAATAAAAAAAATCAAATACTCTTACAGAAACATTTTCTGATATTTCAATTTTAATTCCCATTATTCCTCATACGCCTGTTAGCTAAAATAACCGCTTGGTTTAGTCGAAACCTTTTATATCGCCCACTTTTAGCAATGGAAACCAACCGAAAACTGGGATTTTTAGCAATCAAAAATTTAATTTTTATTTGATGAAAAATATGGCTCTATTATTTTCTGTCATGAAACTACGACCACACGCTGACGGCACAAAATTTATAGCAGTTACCGATCATAACTCATCCAAGTGGTCATTTTCCGCTGAAAAATTCTCACTAACACCTCAAGCGTACTTTTATACAGCAATAAAATTTTAATATCGGGCTAGTATAAAGACTATTACATGTTCTTTTGTAAACCATTCTTAGAAATGATAAAAAAATGAATACTTGTTGTTGCTGAGATTATAAATTATTATTATAATAAATATTTTTAATGCTTTTTAAAAAAACTACACCATGTCCAAACGTTTAATTAATTCTAACAAACCCTAATATTAAAATAAACCAACCATAAACTCGAATATGTAAGTTATAAATTTTTCTTTTTAGGAGATAGGACTTCTTGTTTCAGCATAATTGGGTATCTATTCATTTTACTTCTACTGTACTTGTTTCTCTATTTTGCAGAAGGAGCTAGGACAAGTTGTTTTAGCACGATGGGACATGTATTTCTTTTTTAGCAGGACCTAGAACATCTTGTTTCAGAACGATGGGGCATCTATTCAGTTTGCAGCAGGAGCTAAAACATCTTGTTTCAGCGGAAGGAGCTAGGACATTTTTAACAACTAAGTGGTTTTAATCCAGTGGAAAGAGAGAGAAATTAAAATACAAACCACTATGAGCTTCCGAAATGAATTACAAATACGGTATGGACCGGAAATATGTAAATTTTTTAGAATTTTAGAAAATGTATATAAAAAATTTGCTAAATGTAAAAATTCTTTATGTTTCATGATGAAATGCCGAGAAAACAAGATCATTCCAAAAGGCCTAAGACTTAAAACTCCAATAAAGAACAACAAGATATGGAGAATTTTAAATAGAGCAGAGCACGCGATAGTAAGAGAGAGGATTCAGTTCCATAGGTTTAATAAATTTAATTTAGAAAAAGATATCGAGGATATTAAATCATATTTGTATAATCAGGTATCCAGATTTGATTTCCATAAAATAATCCATTGTGTTTTAAATAGTTATGAGAAAGAATTCAATTGTACCAAAAATAGACAATTAAGAAAATTTAATAATCTAATTGAAGAAAAAAGTTTTTACAACCTTAGAAATTCAGAACAAAATTTAAATACGGTAATAAATATTTCAAGTAGAGATCTTAATCACACAGAAAATTTATTATTGGCTAAAGGTTTAAATTATTCGGTAACTCCAAAATATGTACCAAAATTTGATATTATTAGTTCTATAGAAAACGCTTCTCAAAATTTACCAACTGACTTAAGCAACGAATACAAGGTACATTGCAAAATTGAATTAGAAAAATCTTACAAAATTAATCAAAATTTAACCTCCGCAGAATTTAAATCAATTAAAAATTTAAAAAATGACAATACAATTAAGATTTTACCGGCAGATAAAGGTAACGCGACGGTTGTCATGAACAAAACAGATTATGATAACAAAATTAACGAAATTATTGAAAACGGTAGCTATTCAAAATTAAATAAAGATTCAACTACTAGTATTGAAAACAAAATTTACAAAACTTTATATAAAAATAAAAAATTCCTAAGTGATAAAGAACGAAGATCTCTTACTTCTCATTATAGTAAACCTCCACATTTTTATGGTTTACCCAAAATTCATAAACAACAAATACCATTAAGACCAATAATAAGTTCTATAAATTCACCTTGTCAAAATTTAGCAAGATTTCTACTTAAAATAATAGATCCGTTATCAGGAAATACTAATTCCTTTATCAAAAATTCAAAACATTTTTTAGAAAAATTATCAAAAATCAAAATTACAAATTCAGATATAATGGTTAGTTTTGATGTAGTCAGTTTATTTCCAAATGTTCCTGTCGATAAAACTCTTAATCTTGTGAGAAAAAAGTTGACAAGTGATAATACATTAATAAATAGAACTAAATTAAGCGTCTCAGCAATTCTAGAATTATTGGAACTATGTATTAAAACTACATATTTTCAATTAAATAGTGATTTTTATCAGCAAAATTTTGGCATGGCAATGGGTTCTCCTTTATCACCAAAATTGTGTGATATTTTCATGGAGAATTTTGAAATGGAAATTGTAAACAAACAAAATTTAAGACCTTCTGTCTGGTTTAGATATGTAGATGATATCTTTGCAATTTGGCAACACGATAGGGAAAATATTGATACATTTTTATATACTATTAATAATTCGGAACCTACTATTAAATTTACAATTGAAATTGAAAATAATAAAAAATTACCGTTTCTTGATGTACTAATACACAATAACAACAATTGTTTTGATACATCAGTTTTTAGAAATGAAACACATACAAATAGATATCTAAATTTTAATTCAAACCACTCAATTTGTGTTAAACGAGGTATTGTCAAATCTCTTTCCGATAGAGCAAAAACAATTTGTTCAAATGACAATATCTTAAATAATGAATTATCACTTGTTAAATCTGTCTTGATTAAGAACAACTACCCAAGTAAATTTATAAATCGTGAACTTTACCGAGACATCAAAACTAAAGATCAAAATTTAAACCCCCCAATAATTCTTTCAAATATAGTAAAAATCCCTTATATTCCAAAATTATCCGAAAAAATTAGAAGGATTGGCAATAAATTTAATTTAAAAACAGTTTTTCAAACTAATAATACATTAAAATCTTTAATAGTAAATACAAAACCTTTTAATGAAATTCAAAACACAAAAAATTGTATTTACAAAATTCCATGCGAATGTAATAAATTTTATATAGGAGAAACATCTAGACCTTTTCATATTAGACTTAATGAACACCAATCGTACATTAAAAATAAACAATTCGAAAAATCCAAAATATGTGAACATGCATGGGATTTTGGTCATAAAATACAATGGAATTCTTCAACTAGATTATTAAAAGAACCGAATAATTATAACCGCAAAGTTAAAGAAGCAGCATTGATATGCTTAAATAATAACGAATGTGTTTCTAATTGTTCGGTTGATATTTCAAAAATTTGGATACCTATTTTACAAAAAGAGTTAATTGCAAAAAGGATACCCTCTATATCGGGATAGTATCATAAGTTTTTATCTGGTTTTTTCTTATGATAATATTAATAAGAAAACTTCATTTATGACGAAGTATAAATTCTCTTATAATATGCAAATGCGCTATCCTTTCAAAAAAATTCGTTCCCAGAAACGTCACAAAAATATGATTGAAACAGATTTTGACATCTCAAAATCTTATTCTATGTATACTATGTTGATGTCATATTTTTGCAAGATTATCAAGTGTTCTGTTTCTAGTAAATTTATTTATTTTATGTCATTTTGATAACGGCTTTCGATCTGGAAAGCCGAAACGTCAATAAAAAAACTTTTTTAACAACTAAGTGGTTTTAATCCAGTGGAAAGAGAGAGAAATTAAAATACAAACCACTATGAGCTTCCGAAATGAATTTTGTTTAAGCATACCCCATGTATCCCTTTGTTGTCGATCAAATATCGCAACACCCTGTATCTATAGGAACGTATTTGTGATTTATAGCAACTTTGTGTAATTTTAAAATTATTACGATCCCTTTTAGATTGAGTTTAGTCTCAAATTCAAAACATTTTATTAACAAACACTTTGTCTACTTTGAGAAGCAAACAGAAACTTAAGCTTAAAGTTAAACACTTTGGAAACAAACGAAGTTATCGATCCACTGTTATGATACAGTTTAAATTTATCAGCCAATATTGGGCAACTGTAAGATTAATTAAAAGACAAATTGTATGAAACATTGAATATAAAAATCTGACTGAAAATCCCGTTTTCAATTATAGATTCCGATCACCGTGCCATCTGGAGGTTTCAAGGAAACCATTTGGTGTTGATAAGTCAATTTACTGTAAGGCGTTATGAGTTAAAAGGGTAAATTCGGGCGTTTACCGTGCGCCCTTTCTCTAATAACTGAGTTTTCAAACAAATAATAGTAGAATCAGTACGAAAATTAGAAAAGTTTTTAATTTTCAGTTTAATTTATAATGAAGTGATATATTAATCGTTATTATTTTATGGTTTTTTCGATTACTGATATAAATTAACCAGTTTTTTTAATTTATAGTAACAAAGCTTTAAATTTGACATTAAGTATTACACAGGGTTTGGTAGAGGGTTAGCCAAACGAAAATGGTAGGTAAATAAGTCCCTTTAGAGCACATCTAGACTATTTGATCCTTTGGGGTCCTTGCTTGTAGTGAGTCCCCTTGCTTATAGTATAGAGCGCTGTAAATGAGAGACAATCAGAGCGAGAGCCTTCCGCAGTGATCTGCTACCAAGCAACATATGTTTTTTGAGCCTTAAAAAGAACTAGAAAGTCTGATTACGGGAATAGAAAAGGTAGGGGGTCTACATAGAAGCATAGAGATATGACAGTGGGTGGGAGGGGTGAAAATAAATTGACGGGTCGCCAGAATGTCTCCGATTAGGCTGGAATATTTTCTTAGAACGTTGATTTATTTTTTTCAAATAATCCTAATGGATTTTTCTTAACTGTATTATTATATAAATACGTAGCCCCAATAAACATGCAAAAGGACATTTTAAAATAATATCTCGTCGTTTTAAAAAAGAAATTACAAACAGGAGTTTTATTGTTGAGTGTCAGTACTCGTACCATGTCTTTAAGCACTCAAAAGAGCAACTAGCAAGGTGTCCAGAGTCTTGATCCTCATTTTTATGTTTAGAATTTCAGTATGTTCCTTACTTTTCAAATATTACGTTAACACTGAAATTTTAATTAATATCACAGTCAAGATATAGACCTTCTTGAGAAATTAACCGCTATATTTTCTACAACATTGAATTTCTCATTAATCTCTGTCAGTGTTATTTATATCTTACGTTGTTTTAGTTATGCAGTAATCAGTTGTTTTCCAAATACTGATAATTAATGACGTTTTATACGTCATTAAAAAATAAATGATTGCAGAAATGTACATTTTTAAAAACTATTAAAGTTACAAAATATAACATGATGATATCATATATTTATATTGCTTTCAAACGTTTTTATTTAAAGAGAGCTTCACCTTGCAGGAATCGTTAGAAGTTAAAGCTTAAGATCCATCTTATTTACTATAATATATTGTAATAATATTTCAATTATTATTACTTTCAATTTTTAACTTTTATTTTATTTATTATAAAATTTTTATAATTTTGATTTTGATTTGATTTAATTTCAGGTAAATGTTTTTGTTAATTTGTAGATTTAATTTGTTATATAATTTTTAAATAATTTGTGAATATCGCCACGACTATGCTCAAATTGATGTTTTTATCTCAGGGATTTTTTATTGTATTCCCTGTACTTTTTAAGAAAATAAAATGTTGGTTCAACAATTAGATGAGTTTATTTTAATAGAGAATATAGAAAAACATGAACAAAAAACAGACTAAATTTACTAATATGAATTACTTGCACTCACACACATTCATTCAATTATATTTTATTTCTAAAAATGATTTGAAATTTGGCGCAATCAATTTTTTATTTAAAACTAAGGTTGGCACACCGATTTACTAAGACAGTGAGTAATCTGTCTGTCTTAACCACAAAAGCACGTGAGTTTATGCCTTCAACTATTAGTGTTTCTTCTTTTTTTAACTCGTACAACCAGTGATATGTTGTAACTAGACTTCTAGTGATGTGATGTTTCTAATTTTTGTTGATTCTTCAGGTGATATATGCTCGGTTGAGCAAATTGTTCAGAACACAATCATCAGGATACATAAGCCCAATACCTTCCAGGCAAGTTTTTGTTTGAATATTATTTGATATTATCCACTTACTAATCATTAAACAAAGTCGCAGTTATAATTAGACTTCCAGAATATAAATGCTTTTTATTTTATTAACTTTTTCTTGTAAAATTTCGATAAATAATTTCCCAAATTTCTATACTAGACTCTCTCTACCATTTTTCAAAACTTACTACCTTCTTTTTTTCTGTTGCTATGTTACTTTATAAAGTAAAACAAAAAACTCTCAAATTATTTCTGAATTCATTCTAATTATTTCAAATTTTTGATTCTATGATATTTTATTATCAATTTTATGTGTTTTGATTTTTATAATTTTAATTATAACAATTAACATGCTTTTCCTTTATATTCTGGTGTCTATTTTTATACATTTCCCTAATTAATAATTTAGTAA
The DNA here is from genome assembly GCA_949320105.2 of Crepidodera aurea. Taxonomy (NCBI): domain Eukaryota; kingdom Metazoa; phylum Arthropoda; class Insecta; order Coleoptera; family Chrysomelidae; genus Crepidodera; species Crepidodera aurea. The sequence goes on from OX439480.2 coordinate 15,496,137, forward strand.
CCAATGCTGGTTACTCTGAATTTCATTTTAAAGAGTTGTCACAACTTTTTATTTCATTTTGTTATACTGATTTTCCCGAAATTATGTTTTGTTATATCGATTGTCCCGAAATTAAATTGTTGGTAAAATTTTGAATTTTGAGTATTATTTAATTTTGATTTTAATTTTTAGGTTGATATCAGAGCTCTTCAAAAGGATTTTCACTGTAATATTGATCTCACATTAAATCACACCCTTAGGTAAGTTAAAATTTAACTTTTATCTTTATTAATAAAATAGCATTTTGTTTATTCTTTTAAATTTTATTTTAATAATACTATTTCTTTATTTTTAGGTGACGTTTCATTTAACATTTAATATTTAACCTGACAAGATAATTTTAAGAAGAAATATCGGATTGGGCATAGTCTGGGTATTTGGTTTCATTAATTTTTAATTTAATTTTATCTAGATATTATTATTTCAAATCCCCCCACATTATTTAAATTTATAGTATGCTGATCTCTTTTAAAATATTATTCTATACTCTTATGTAACATTATTAACTTCACAATACAGTATTTATTCAATTTCAAAACTTTTTTGGCCCATAAATCAATAAATTCCTGTTTGAATCAGTCAAAACGCTGAATTGAAATTTAAACAAGCTTTAACTTTAGAAAAGAATTGAATACAATTCGCATCTTCGGGAAACTACCTCAAAATGACATTTTAGCTTTCAGGGATTCAAATGTGGCACCAAAAATTGGTGCGAAAGTATTATATTGTTGTATCTTATTTTCAGTTGTCAATCAACGTCTTGTGCCAAAATTGAGCCATTCCAAGATCAATTTTCTTCTAACGTTTCTTTCCAAAAACTTTTATCGATGTACTTGATATCTATTATGAATTCATTTCGGAAGCTCATAGTGGTTTGTATTTTAATTTCTCTCTCTTTCCACTGGATTAAAACCACTTAGTTGTTAAAAAAGTTTTTTTATTGACGTTTCGGCTTTCCAGATCGAAAGCCTTTATCAAAATGACATAAAATAAATAAATTTACTAGAAACAGAACACTTGATAATCTTGCAAAAATATGACATCAACATAGTATACATAGAATAAGATTTTGAGATTGAAGTTGTCAAAATCTGTTTCAATCATATTTTTGTGACGTTTCTGGGAACGAATTTTTGAAAGGATAGCGCATTTGCATATTATAAGAGAATTTATACTTCGTCATAAATGAAGTTTTCTTATTAATATTATCATAAGAAAAAACCAGATAAAAACTTATGATACTATCCCGATATAGAGGGTATCCTTTTTGCAATTAACTCTTTTTGTAAAATAGGTATCCAAATTTTTGAAATATCAACCGAACAATTAGAAACACATTCGTTATTATTTAAGCATATCAATGCTGCTTCTTTAACTTTGCGGTTATAATTATTCGGTTCTTTTAATAATCTAGTTGAAGAATTCCATTGTATTTTATGACCAAAATCCCATGCATGTTCACATATTTTAGATTTTTCGAATTGTTTATTTTTAATGTACGATTGGTGTTCATTAAGTCTAATATGAAAAGGTCTAGATGTTTCTCCTATATAAAATTTATTACATTCGCATGGAATTTTGTAAATTGTATTGAATGTGTTTCTAATTGTTCGGTTGATATTTCAAAAATTTGGATACCTATTTTACAAAAAGAGTTAATTGCAAAAAGGATACCCTCTATATCGGGATAGTATCATAAGTTTTTATCTGGTTTTTTCTTATGATAATATTAATAAGAAAACTTCATTTATGACGAAGTATAAATTCTCTTATAATATGCAAATGCGCTATCCTTTCAAAAATTCGTTCCCAGAAACGTCACAAAAATATGATTGAAACAGATTTTGACATCTTCAATCTCAAAATCTTATTCTATGTATACTATGTTGATGTCATATTTTTGCAAGATTATCAAGTGTTCTGTTTCTAGTAAATTTATTTATTTTATGTCATTTTGATAAAGGCTTTCGATCTGGAAAGCCGAAACGTCAATAAAAAAACTTTTTTAACAACTAAGTGGTTTTAATCCAGTGGAAAGAGAGAGAAATCTATTATGAAGTCTAAATCCATAATTTTAGTATGGGATAAATAATAAACAAAAAATAATAAATTGACGTAGATAGAGGCGGTTATTAATATTTTAATCCCCCGAACGGTATCCGAAGACGACGTATTGTATAACGTCTATGTTCCACTTCCCATCCATCGTAATATCCTTCATTATGGCTTTAGCCTGTTCTTTCCCCAAGTGTAAAATGGCAGCGAGGAAGTTAACTATTGTCTAAGGCATTCTCCGGATAAACTCATTCTATGGAAGAACTCAAACAACTTGAGATTGATTAAACTATTTCAGTTACCATCATGCAACTGCGTCCACATATTCCAAGGCATAAAATTTACACTAATATCCCATCGTAAATCATCATAATGGTCATTTAACATTGGGAACTCTGATGGCTACTTTGTGTACAGCAATAAAAATTTTAATATCGTACGTCCGAAAGTTCGCTGGTATTTAAAACAGTAATAGAATTTTAATAGCGTTCATCCAAAAGGAATACATGTAGTGGTCAATGTTTTTTGGTCATTAGACGGTTAAATAGTAGATCTACTCACCTAATATTCCTAATCTGTAGTTAAGCGTTATCACTACTAAGTCAGCGTAAGAAGCTAGAACGCTTCCATCGTACGGGTTTCCCGAGTTCCATTCGAACGATTCACCATGTATATAAACTACTACTGGATGAAGAGTTTCTATAGAACCTGTAAAAGAGAGTTAAAATCAGTAAATTTTATTTTATACTTCTGTTCTTGGTATAAATTATATTGTGGGCGCTTTCAAATGCTAGAAGACTTAGTTGCCTGTAATTTTAATTTAATTACTAAGAATCTTTTTGTTTCAAAAATGATTGTCCCTGGTATATTAATCCTCCATGTATCAATAAACTGGTAAATAACATTGAGAAAAAATTTTCTAATACCAAAATAAATTTTTTCGTGTATCGAAACTTTACCTCTGGCAACTTTTTATTTATTTGGACGTTTCAATTCCTCAAGTTGATAATTTTAAAGAAAATCCTTAGAAAGTTTCTTCGGCTTCTTTTGATAAAGCGTAATAAGTAGCAAGATTTTTATTCTTAAGTGATTTTTTACAATGAACGCAATAAATATGTTTCGGCGAGCGTGAAAAAGGACAGAAATCCCATTTCGGTGAAAAATAGCCGAACGGATGAAACCTCGTGACGTAACTAAAAAGGAAGTTTTAGATGAATCGTGATTTATTTGAAAGAAACCCAATTAAGTTATTTATAAATTAATATTTATGTGATAAAACTCAACGTCTAGTCTAACGAGAAACAATGGCTGTGGAGAGAACAAAATGATACTTTTTTCGAGTGTGTTGTTTCGAGGAGTTTTCTGTTTTTGAAATAACGATATGAGGGTTTGAGATGTTTTTTTATGTCAGAATATTCCTTTTATCATTCATTTGATTATAGTTTTTTATTGCATATAAAATTTTGTTGGTTATTTATGTATTTTTGCCTAAAAATCGTTAACTAGCGCTTTTAGCTTTTATAAAACACAGAAAACTAGACCATTAGGCAGAAAGAAGAGTATTTAAACCAGCAAGCTACTCTCAAGTAGCATTATAGTGACAGAAATTAGTATCGCAACTTCGACTGGGTGGCTATTACGTAATAACCACTAAATCTACTCCTACACATTAAGAATAACTTCATTTTATTTTTGCCTACTTGTACTGGGGACCACTTAATAGTTTTATAATCTTTTGGTGCCACTGAAGGTGTTTGAAACGTTATAACTAGTAAGCGAGACTACCTCAAAATAGTTGGAAGGCTATTAACCAAACCAACACTTTGATTTTGTTATTTGAAGAGTTTGTCATTCCTAGACTAGTTTCAGCATTGTTGTGCCTCATCAGTAGGAACTAGACATCCTCGACACCACGTCTCTAAGCAGTGTCTGAAGAAAACATTGGAAACCCCGGGTACTTATAGCCACTGAAAGTCGGTGTGTGTAGATCCAACGCCCTCTTCACTCAAATAACAAAATCAAAGTTTGCAGGTACGCAACCCATCAAGCAGGTTGGACTGGCAATTTTTGAAGAAAATAAATTCTCCATATCTCAAATGTGGTCCTATTATTTCAAATTAAAAATCGAAAAATTTTATATTTATACTTAGTCTATTATTAATATCGTCAACAGAATAAGATTTTCCTCTCAAAGCCAAATGTTTCCAGACAGACATAAATGAATATATTGATCGATTTCTAGATTCTTTTAATATTTTAAAATTCAAACTCAACAGTCAATATTCCTTCTTTATTAATTCACATCCACCATCAGACTCATTTGAAGAATTAATAGTTCCAGAATTATTTGAATTAGATTTTCCAAGTGTAACAATATCAAATTGAATAAAACTGTACTTTTTATGTCTTTTTAAAAAGGGTCTAATTTTTGGGTCACCTTTTGAATCTTCTTATTTTTTAACATCTAGATATTTATTTCTTAGCTAAAACTAGAAATTCAAAATGAGTAAACCAGTAAGGAATTTTAATTTATTAGATTCGACATCCTAAGACCAGTTTCTGCCTTTCGGCTTCATCAGTTAGGCTTTTCGAATCCAATAAATAAAAATTCCAAACTCGTACAAGTCAATAGCTATATCCGCTATAAGATAACATTTTTAGATGTGCTACCATCTATGGTAAGAAGAGAGTATTGACATTAAATTTTGACTGAATCTAGTCAAGATGTCACTCTCTTCTTTTTTATCCCTTTCAGAGATTAATACAAAGTGAGTAAACCAGTAAGGAATTTTAATTTATTAGATTCGACATCCTAAGACCAGTTTCTGCCTTTCGGCTTCATCAGGATGTCGAATCTAATAAATTAAAATTCCTTACTGGTTTACTCACTTTGTATTAATCTCTGAAAGGGATAAAAAAAAAGAGAGTGACATCTTGACTAGATTCAGTCAAAATTTAATGTCAATACTCTCTTCTTACCATAGATGGTAGCACATCTAAAAATGTTATCTTATAGCGGATATAGCTATTGACTTGTACGAGTTTGGAATTTTTATTTATTGGATTCGAAAAGCCTAACTGATGAAGCCGAAAGGCAGAAACTGGTCTTAGGATGTCGAATCTAATAAATTAAAATTCCTTACTGGTTTACTCACTTTGTATTAATCTCTGAAAGGGATAAAAAAGAAGAGAGTGACATCTTGACTAGATTCAGTCAAAATTTAATGTCAATACTCTCTTCTTACCATAGATGGTAGCACATCTAAAAATGTTATCTTATAGCGGATATAGCTATTGACTTGTACGAGTTTGGAATTTTTATTTATTGGATTCGAAAAGCCTAACTGATGAAGCCGAAAGGCAGAAACTGGTCTTAGGATGTCGAATCTAATAAATTAAAATTCCTTACTGGTTTACTCACTTTGTATTAATCTCTGAAAGGGACAAAAAAGAAGAGAGTGACATCTTGACTAGATTCAGTCAAAATTTAATGTCAATACTCTCTTCTTACCATAGATGGTAGCACATCTAGAAATTCAAAAGTTTAGGTTAAATTTTAATTAAATGATTCTTTAATGGCTGTACGATTTGGATATTTTATTATTTTGAAAGCTTTATCTAATATTAAATTTTCTAATAAAAATAAAAATAAAAGTTGAAGAAGCGCGAAACATAAAGAAAGCAATGAATAATAATATAATAATAAACATTTAGCTGATGGAGCTTTTTTAATAATAAACTTTGCCAAGATCAACGTCTTACTGATGGTGGACAAAGATTCAAAATCATTCAAAATCATCGTGTACTATACATGCCTTGATATTGCCATTAACCAACTGGAGCAGCGATTTATTGGCCTAAAAACACGGTAGATATTTCCAAATTATTCGACCACAATTTTTGTAGCCTCTCGAACAATTAAATAAATGAAGAATCAAGAACTTGTCCTCTCAACTACCGTCTTTGCTGATTTGTTTGAAAAGTCAAAATGCAAAACTGAAATTTAACAGATTTCAGTTTGGTTGGTCCTAGGGCCACCTCTGTCGAAGTTACGTCACTGTCTGGACCCTTCTTCCCTAGCGTGAAATAACGTGTTTTATATTATTTTAAAGCATGTTAGAAAGTAATTGTTATTCCAATATTACAACGTTGTAGTTTAGGTTAAAAACATCATATTACAAATGTATGAAATAAAAAATCCCCCAAAGCACAAATTAATCAAAGCGCAAAACCATCAAAGCGTAATTTATGTGTTTACTGTGTATAGGGAGTTTTTCATTCATTTTTTTAATTTTTGCTTGTTTACTTTTACAAATAAAAGTGGCAGAGGTGGCAGTGGCATCAATGGCTGACATTTACATTTTTCGTTGCTTTGGGCGGCTTTAACTGGTTACTGTTCACTCAGCTGACTGCCCATTTGAGTCTGGAGTGTAGTGGTAGATCCATGTTTCATTCATTTTTACATATATCAAATAAAAATTCTCTTTATTGCACTTTCTCAAAATAATTTTGTGGACTTTTTTAAATATTTTCTGAAACAGCTGCCGAACTGTCAGGATTTAATTCTAGTTTGTCTTATAACGCACTAAGAAAAATGTTTTTATCAAATTGATAAAAATAATAGCATCAGAGACGACCCCATTTCGCCTATAATATAAAGAAGATTGAACATTTTTTATAATCTTCTCAAACTCATAGATAAAACCGCTGAAATAAGAAACGATTGCGGGTTCCACGCAAATAGATTAAATTGTCTCCGCTCACCATGTTGAGATATAATAAATCAAGAGACAAATCCTGGATACAGCCCGGCGTTTCGCTCATTGTCACTATCTCTGAACACTGAGTTGCACATTTATCATTATTTTCTGTTTGTAGCAAAAGCCTCACGTACACACTAAATCACTTCTTTTCGTAAGGTGCAAAGGATAGAATGGAGAATTTGAGAAGAGTATCAAATAAGTATTTTCATCCAGATTTGTACACATATCTCCAGAATTATGTGAACCGCACACAAATGTACGTTGTGTGGTGCATTTTAAAAAACTAGCAGAAGAAGTGGATGAAGCCAGTATCAGTTAATCCTGATGCATTCCTGGCTCTTTAAACTGCATAAAAGTAGTCAAGTTTAAATATAAATAAATGTGACATCAGATTCTATAAACATCATTGCTAGATGTTTACTAATTCTCAGAAAGTCTATTAATAACTATTACATCATCGCCAGATGTTCGATTCTATAAATAAACATGATATTAACAAGCTCAGACTTGTCTAGACCGGATGTAGATGGCCGGAAGTCCTCCCATTGACTGTCTCCACATGCCTGACCTTGAATTAGGTCATTGACCTGTCTCCCAACGACTGTCCACATGTATTAACTACTCTGTCTGTTTTTTATACTGGTTATAGTGAGATGACTAACTTACTGAACAGTCCTTCCTTCAAAGTGCTTTTGACCAAGAAATTATGGAGTTTTAAAGGAAGATGTGTTTTTTATTCCTGTTTAGAGATCCCGAAAGTCGAAAGATTCATTCCCAGTATCTTTAATTTAAGTAAAGAAAGGAGACTTTGTGTCGTTGAATTTGAGATAATCAAGAGGTTGTAGAATTGTGTTCCATGGGTCTGGTATATAGACAAAATGATACTACACTACTTTGATGTTTTAAAGCAAAACATAACGTCATAAATAATTGGACATACTTCACCATTCTCTATAACTTTGTAGTTTATAGACAAGAATTAATGGGATGCGAAGGAGAAAGAAAGTAATCGGTCAGAAACCTTGCAACCATCAATACAAATTGGGGATTTTTTGCTTGGAAAAGTTGTTAAAATTTACTTTAAAATAATGGAGGGATTTTTTAAATAAAAAATAAAAGTTCTACTATATTTAAAATGAAGATAAACATAATAGAAAAGAGTCAGTTAATTAAATTAAAAACTATCTACATTGTGATTTTTAAACACATGAAACATAGATTAAAATTTCCAACTTTGATCCTCCAGAGATGATAATTAGTTGAGAATTCAAAGACTTAGTGGAATGAAAACTTTTAATCGAGTAGTCGAGCTGAACATTGTATTACAAATTTATTAAAGCCAACTGAAAGTAATTTTCCGTAAAAATGGTTTTATGAAATAACTAACTAAGAAAATATTTGCAGTATGTTTAGAAGTGAGATGAATTTACAGTATGAGATGATTCGACACAGCTCTAAATTAATGGGTTTGATAAGCTGGCCAGTACAAAGGCAAAACTAGCGAAAATCCAAAGACTAGCCTGCATATGCATAACAGGTGCTGTTTAATTTTCAGATAATTAAACATGTAAACTCATATTCGTTTATTCGTTCAACCGGCAACGCCGCACCAAAATACGTTGGCGAGCGGCGTCAAACCAGGAAGCGGTGTCGACAAAGATAATTTTTTGCTCTATTTTAATGATGGTATCAAGCCGTAAATTTAACCGTCGCGTCTAGACAATAGAAAAATCTTACACTTGTTTACGCGGCTCATGCTAAAGAATCTTTCGAGAAGGTGTTGCGCAATCCGGAAAGAAAGATTTTGAAGCGACGGAGGTTCGTCGAATTTAAACTCAGTGTGCGTCTAACTGCGAACCAAGTTAGATCCCTCCGTTGACACCAGCTCAACGTAAAAATATTTCGTTTTACACAGTGGTACTTAGCTGCGTATCAGGCGGTCCATTTTATTTTTCATTTTTATATTCAAATTTAAACTCAGTGTGTTGCTAGCTGCGAACCAGGCTAGGACCCTCCAGTGTCTAATTATCACTCATGCAGAACACACGCAAATTAATATTTTCTGAATGATGTGGTCATTTCTTTAAATTAACTATAATACTTTGTTCACGATTACTAGTTTAATGTAATCTTTGTTACGTTGTTGTTTTTGTTCATTTATTTATTTAACAAGTCTAATAAATGGTTAAATAAAAGTGTCCATTGTTTTTGTTGGATGAAGTTGAGAAGGCAAACCTACTACAGCACATTTCTTCAATCTAAAAGTACAGTCCACTCGAAATTCGAACTACGATGCAGTTTAAAAAGGCGGTCCTGGGAAACTGGCACAACATAGGGCTTATTCCAGAACCCTCAACAGGTGCAATGAGAATGTGCCCAATGGCCACCATGGAGGTAATCCTAAGCCTTACACCCCTCCATATGGTGGTGCAGAGTATAGCGATAGGGACAATCTACAGAATTACCAGAGAAGGATCCACCAAACGCAAGTTTCGACTCCTTCTTGCAAATCACCAAACCGAGGACAAGAGATCATCATCATGTCAGACAGTTAAGGAGCCATTAATGCTTTGAACCCCCACGTAATTAACTCCAAGATGGTTTGGGAGTGCCTAGAGAAACTAAACTAATTAGGCAAGCACCCTCCTATGGGTTCCGGGATACACTAGAGTGGAGGGTACACGTACTCGCAAAAAAGGGGCTGAAACACCATTTCTGAGACCTGAATATTTCTGCGGAATAAGCACCAGTACAATACTTGATGAACTTGGAGAAGAAGTAAATAACAAAAGATCCCAATACTGGATGGGACTACAATGAATGAGGCAGGCCAAGACACTACTGGGAAACTATAACCAGAAGAGATCAGACAATGTTGTTAAACGCTGTTCTCGCTTTTTCAATTCTTGATCTTATTTCTATAGACTGATCCCATTGAGTGTTTACTAATGATCCAAGATATCAATATTTCTCGACCTGCTCTACTAGTTCGGTATTAAGTATCAGCCGTTCTGCTTGTTGTTGTCGTTCGCTGATAACCATCCGTTTGGTTTTTGAAACATTGTTCGCTGATGGATCTTCCTCAGTAGATGTTGAAGTTATTCGATACTGTTGGCAAGTATTGCCGTATCGTCAGCATATCGAATGTTGTTGATGAGTTCACCATTTTGTGTTATGCCCACATTTGCGTCGTGTAATGCTTCCCTGAAGGTTTCCTCTGTATGTCTGTTGAACAGGAGGGGAGATAGTATACATCCCTGGAGCACACTTTTATTTATTTCGACCTTTTCAGTAGAGGAGTTACCTACTTTCACACACGCAGTTTGTCCCCAGTAGAGGTTGACTATAATTCTTATATCTTTACTGCCGAGAACTACCTTTTTTAGTATGGATAAGAGAAGTTCGTGGTTGACACTATCGAAGGCCTTTGCAAAGTCAATGAAGCAGATGTAGACATTTTGATAATCGTACTTCTTCTCGTATTCTTCAATTTCATTGCACTTTTCTGACAAGTATGCTTCCTTGGCCTCCCTTATCTTCTTCTTGATGAGTTTATGCCCCTCAATGATAGATAAATGGGTTTGATATATTGTTGCCTAGATTCAGTGTGTTGTATGTTTTATCAATCATCCTATGAACTTATCGAGTGATCAACTAGCTGAAGTTAAGGTGGAATTTGGCTTACTTTAAACCGCTTTAATATTTTTAAGAAACTTCAGTAAACAACTGTAATATAGCAAAATAAGATGGCAACCACCAAGCAACAACACAAGCGTATAACCCCCGCCATAACTTCTGATTTAAGATTTTCTCTCTGTGAATCGGATTAGAGTAAGCTTTATTCAAGTTTCTGTTTTGGTATGTGCTTTGCTCTAACAACGACGGTCGTATCTTCTCATATTCGATGCGGCTGGAAAATGAATTGGGAGGGTGGTCTATTCCCGCTGTGGACGGATTACGGAGGGAAACCGGAGAAAGGACATTTTTATTTTCACGGAATAATTCCCTTTCATTGTCACGATTATATTCGTATCATGAAAATGACATTTGTTTCACGTCATTAAACACCAACACTGCCGGCGTTGGGAATTCTAATATTGTGGTATGATATATTTAACCAGTCCTATTTTGCGTGTAGGTTTGAAAGATTATAGTTGTCGTCTTCTATTTTAACCATATCCTTATATGATTGTAAAGCGAATGCGCCATTATTTATCACTAATTCATCCTGGAGAGACATATCAACGGTGAACCGCAACTTTCTTTCATTTAATTGTGTATAAGTGTGTATATTGTATACTATTTTTCATCTAAGAAGCTGAGACGACAGGCTATATTGACAGACTAACCCCATGCTCAAACATAAATGTATAAGCTACACAGGAGTCATTTGTTTTAGACCCATCGATGTAGATGAACAAGGCACCTGCTGCCAATGTAGCCTCTTGTACGTTTTTTATTATTACCCTGTAGGGCATGTGAAAGACATATCGGCTTGTAGCAGTAGGACCTCTCCAAGGACCTCGTGCCACAAGTTACACCTCGACTATTAGATCCTACGTCAGGTTGTATACCAGTAGAGCGTAGCCGTGTCATGGTTATCACAACAGCCTCCTTAATAAATATGTCAAGGGGGGTGAGACCAAGGATCACCTCTATTACTCTAGTTGGTGTGGTTCTCATGCCCCCTGTTATGTTGAGGCATGTTCTTCTTTGGATTTGATTAACCCCATCCTGTAGAGGTGTTTTCGTAGATGACAGTGGCGAGTCAGGATATCTGTGGTTGTGCGCAGGTTCTGTCTGTTCATAGTCATGTATTTTTTGGCTGATTCGCTGTTCGGATACTGTAATAGTTCCTTTGATAGCTTGCAGCCTGTTTCGTCGTCCCATCTACCCGTAAGCAGCAGCGGGGCCTCTCCAAGGACCTCGTGCCACAAGTTACACCTCGACTTACCACATCACCACAGCCTCCTTAATAAATATATCAAGGGGGGTGAGACCTCCATTGCTCTAGTTGGTGTGGTTCTCATGCCCCCTGTTATGTTGGGGCATGCTATTCTTTGGATTTGATCCAATTTGCGTACGACTGTCCGCTGGCTAGTTTTGACTCCTCAGGCAATCTCACCGTACGTTAGCATGGGTCTTATGATTGCAGTGTAGATTCAGGTGACATTCCCCAGGTGCGTCCAATGGTTCTTCGGCACTGTTCATAAAATATGTATGCTTTTTTGACTCTGTTTTCTAGAGAGAGTTCCATGTTAACTTGCTGTCAAAGGTGACCTCCAAATATTTCACCTCAGCAGAAAAGTTTAATTTAGTTTTTGGAGAGACATATCAACGATGTAGCTCAACTTTCTTTCATCTAATAAGTGTATATTGTTTACTCTTTTTCATCTAAGAAGCTGAGACGACAGGCAATATTGATAGACTAACCCTATGCTCAAATATTCTGATTAACATAAATTTATAAGCTACTATCGAATTAATACCATATACAAAATTAATTGGGTTAGAGCAAATTTCACTTTCTTCCTTATAGAAATCACGATTCGTTTTGCATAATCTCAGTTCTGTGGAAATCGTTTTACAGCGGAAATTTAATTTGCGTGATTTGTTTGGTTGGTGTAAAATATGATAAACATCTAGGATATAATTTAAGTTAGTTTTCCACTAAATCATTGTTTTCCGTGAGTGTTTACCTCAAACGAACTCGTTAAATATTTATCGTTGTGCAATGTTTATTTTAGTTGAGTGAAATATTGAAAAACAATTTCTATGAGTCCTAATTTTATCCCCATTAACTCCATACGTGTCTTTAATGTAATATATAGTTTGAATAACAGCTGATTTTTGCTAGAGCAGGTGCTTACCTTTTAGTTCTATGTCTAATATTTAATAACTCCTTTATTTTGCAAAAAATTTCAATATGCTGGCTCATTTTAATTACAATTGTAAATTAAGGATATCTAGAAACGAATAATCCTTGACAAAATGATTTGATAAAATTCAGTTCAAGGCCACAACTTGTTTTGCTATAATTTTTTTTCAAACTTATAAATAATAAGAGTAATATCTCGGATGGCTTTCAAATACTCGCTTTTTATGTAAAATTATTCACATCTCGTTCTTTACACGTATTCTTCTTTGTTCTTATTATCATAATTTTAGCAAATACTTCACCAACATAAAATTTACAATGTTTTTGTGAAGTAGACATTTTTAACGTCACTTAAAATTTGTTTGGGGTTTTAATTTCGTACTTTATGGAATTCTCGTTGAGCGTTAGACGTATATTTTTAAATTGACAATAATCTATATATTCTTATCTGAAAACGTCATTTTAGGATTTAAATTAATTATCCACGCCTTTCCACTGCTTTTTTGACCCTTTTACCTACAAAATCTTTTGAAATATCAAGGCCTTGTTTTTACCAGGAGTATAGAACAATAGACGCTATACAAGAAAACAACACAGCCACCCAGAACACCCTCAAGATGCCGTGGAAACCAGGATTACAACCCCTGCACAGGAAACCAAAGAAGAAACTCCCTCAATAAATCTACGGATCATCGAAGACACCCAAGACCTACAGATAGACCTTGAAGACCTCCTGGAAAATGTCCCCATAAATGTAAGATAAAGAGAGGCCATTGCCCACCAAAGAGGGAACAATATATACAAGGAAACAACAGCCGCCTAGAACACCCTCAAGATGCCGTGGAAACCAGGATTACAACCCCTGCACAGGAAACCAAAGAAGAAACTCCCTCAATAAATCTACGGATCATCGAAGACACCCAAGACCTACAGATAGACCTTGAAGACCTCCTGGAAAATGTCCCCATAAATGTAAGATAAAGAGAGAGGCCATTGCCCACCAAAGAGGGAACAATATATACAAGGAAACAACAGCCGCCTAGAACACCCGTAAGATGCGACGGAAACCAGGATTACAACCCCTGCACAGGAAACCAAAGAAGAAACTCCCTCAATAAATCTACGGATCATCGAAGACACCCAAGACCTCCAGATAGACCTTAAAGACCTCCTGGAGAACGCGCCCCTAAATGTAAGATACAGAGAGGCCATTGCACACCAAAGAGGGAACAATATATGCCAATAGATCTATACAAGGAAACAACACAGTTGCCTAGAACACCCTGAAGATGCCATGGAAACCAGGATTACAACCCCTGCACTACAGGAAACCAAAGAAGAAATTCCCACAATAAATCTACGGATCATGGAAGACACCCAAGACCTCCAGATAGACTTTGAAGAACTCCTGGAAAACGCGCCCCTAAATGTGAGATAAAGAGAGGTCATTGCACACCAAAGAGGGACATAGCCTTCTCCCAGTATTCCCCATAGCTAGCAGGAACATTTGTTGTGCATCATGTAACTAACAAAATTTTTTTTCAAGCTCTGAAAAGGAAGAGAATTCCTATAGTATCGTACTAGGACCAAAATACCCAAAACAATGAAATGTAATGAAATTGTAATTAAATAAACTATTCATTAACTTCCTGACTCACGATTCATAAAAAATTCTATTTTGCTTTATTGTTTTTGCTCAATTTTATTATACTTTTCATTTGAGTTAGTAATCCTTTACTTATCCCGGTCCTTTTTGATATTGTCTAGCCAACTTTTTATCCACCCTTCCATACCAATGTTTGTAAATAGCCTCCATTTGCTAAGGACCTTGAGTTTCCCATTCTGTAAACATACTGAGCGTGTTATTGTAAAATGCACTGTTCAATCCTGAAGTATTGGGCTAATGGAATAATCCCCGAGCTAAAGTTTACACAAACTATATCAATTGGGTGACTTATCGATTTCAGGTATTCAATTATTTGATCATATAACAAACTCGTTAGTCCAAATAAATATACCTACGTTGTTAGTTTGACCATTTGTCAAGGATTTAAATAAATTCGAAATATCTGCATAACGCAAAATCTGCATATCGTCCCTGTAATTGCACAATGTCGTATGTCAAAAATTCCGTATGTGCGTATAAAACAAACACGTTATGTTAACGCCCTAAATGCCATATAACATGATGTTACATCATAAAAATAAGCTATAAACTGATTTCTGAAATAATTAAACAAAAAAGTAAAAAGATATTAAGTTTTTTTTGCTCTACAGAAAAGTGGCCTTTTTGACATACGACATTTTGCAATTACAGGGACGATATATATCATTTCTGTATTCGATCGTCCCTCATACGAGTAGGAGTTGATGGATTCTTCGATGAATATAGAAACAGGCGACAGATGACAGGTGTTAAACAACAGATGACAGAAGACAGATGACAGAAGACAGATGACAGAAGACAGAAGACAGATGACAGAAGACAGAAGACAGAAGACAGAAGACAGAAGACAGATGACAGAAGACAGATGACAGATGACAGATGACAGAAGACAGATGACAGATGACAGATGACAGATGACAGAAGACAGATGACAGAAGACAGATGACAGAAGACAGATGACAGAAGACAGATGCCAGAAGACAGATGACAGAAGACAGAAGACAGATGACAGAAGACAGATGACAGAAGACAGATGACAGAAGACAGAAGACAGATGACAGATGACAGATGACAGATGACAGATGACAGATGACAGATGACAGATGACAGATGACAGATGACAGATGACAGATGACAGATGACAGATGACAGAAGACAGATGACAGAAGACAGAAGACAGAAGACAGATGACAGATGGCAGAAGACAGAAGACAGATGACAGAAGACAGAAGACAGAAGACAGAAGACAGAAGACAGAAGACAGAAGACAGAAGACAGAAGACAGAAGACAGAAGACAGAAGACAGAAGACAGAAGACAGAAGACAGAAGACAGAAGACAGAAGACAGAAGACAGAAGACAGAAGACAGAAGACAGAAGACAGAAGACAGAAGACAGAAGACAGAAGACAGAAGACAGAAGACAGAAGACAGAAGACAGAAGACAGAAGACAGAAGACAGAAGACAGAAGACAGAAGACAGAAGACAGAAGACAGAAGACAGAAGACAGAAGACAGAAGACAGAAGACAGAAGACAGAAGACAGAAGACAGAAGACAGAAGACAGAAGACAGAAGACAGAAGACAGAAGACAGAAGACAGAAGACAGAAGACAGAAGACAGAAGACAGAAGACAGAAGACAGAAGACAGAAGACAGAAGACAGAAGACAGAAGACAGAAGACAGAAGACAGAAGACAGAAGACAGAAGACAGAAGACAGAAGACAGAAGACAGAAGACAGAAGACAGAAGACAGAAGACAGAAGACAGAAGACAGAAGACAGAAGACAGATGACAGATGACAGATGACACATGGCAGATAACAGATGGCAGATGACGGATGGCAGATGACGGATGGCAGATGACGGATGGCAGATGACAGATGACAGATGGCAGATGACAGATGACAGAGGACAGAAGATAGACGACAGATGACAGACGACAGATGTTAGACAACAGATGACAGACGACAGACGACAGAATATAGATGACAGTCGACAGATGACAGATGACAGATGACAGATGACAGATGACAGATGACAATGACAGATGACAGATGACAGATGACAGATGACAGATGACAGATGACAGATGAAAGATGAAAGATGACAGATGACAGATGACAGATGACAGATGACAGATGACAGATGACAGATGCCAGATGACAGACGACATACGAAAGATGACAGACGAAAGATGACAGATGACAGATGACATATGACAGATGACATATGACATATGACATATGACATATGACATATGACATATGACATATGACATATGACATATGACAAATGTCAAAAAGTGAGGGAGTGGCGGTGCTCCATAGTAACGGTATACCTACTGACTGCTATTAGGATTGTTTCTTTGTTCCCATTTTTGAATCAGGATTTATTTTGTTTAAAAAAAACTTACCTTGCGAGGGAGCGTAGATGTTCAAGTAGAGACAATCTTCGCTCTGATTCTTCAAAAACGGTATCAATCGTTTCAAATACTCCAATCTTCCCTTCGGCATCCTCTCCAACGCCGCCGTCTCGTTGGTAATATCCGGCAATTTTTGAGGGCAAACCGGTCCCATTTTGTCCGATATTAAAATTCCTTCCCAAGGACTCGGTGTCCTCGTGGGACTAAAACGATTCGATTGTATCGGCGGTGTCGCATACGGAACTCCCAAGTAGATCTCGATGGACTTCAGATACCGCTGAGAGTCCATCGGTACGATAAGTCCTTGCAATCTACCATATCGTGTTTGTACTATTCTCGTACTTAGTTTCGCGTTTTTCATGAAATCATTCTTCATGTATTCCGTATCACATTTCGTAGAGAATATTAAAAAGGCGGAAATCAAAGCTGGTAGAAGGCCTTTGTATTCTTGCGCCATATTTAAGTTGGAGACATTTTTTGAAATAATCGATTTGGGATATGAGGCGTTCTTATATTCATGTCACGCTTAGCACAAGGACTATTCAGTTTTCGAATATAAGTTTGGCTCTGGAGAAGGCTTCTGGTTCCGGCGACTTTCTTGTAGCTAAGGTTCCTGAAAAAAAAAATACATCAATTAGTTTAATTGAAATTTGGACTCACTTTCTTCATTAGTACACCCGTAAATATATAAAAAAACTCTAGTCGCTGATATGGGCCGGTTTCAGGGGTAAAGGGCACAAATATATGGACAGGAGCCCCAAAAGGACCTTAGTCTAGATATCATCTATTAGTGGACCGATTTGAATGGAAAAACGGCATAGTAGTATACAGGGTGTATAGATTAAATATGTAAATAAAAATCATGCGCAGCAACGTTACCAAAAGTGATAATTTGATAATTTGTATTTACATTAAAATTTGAAGGTTTAAATCTTGTGTTCTTTGTATAAAATCTCCTACCTGTTTTTACAATTGTTAAATTTTATTTTACTAAATAAAACCATATTTTGTCGTACATTTTTCACAATATAGATTTCATCAACAATCTCGTTATTATTGACGTTTTATAATATTTCGTTCGGATTAACACGCTAGTAAACTTAGACAAAACTCTGCAATTGTTGCGTTGGGGAATAGAGCTTCGAGCATTTCGTATTCATTGTTTCGGAAACCAAATTTTGTCAGTTGGATTACAAGTGATTTACTAATAATCAACCTATTCAAACGAACAAGTTAATTATCTCTTTGATGGTAGCAACGTGTCTATGATAATACGGAGTCGCGTTGTATCAGAATAATGTTTAACTATTGATTGAAATTACAGATAAAGTTTGTTTTATTGTTAAGTCATTGGTAATGTTTTTATTTTACTTTGTATATCACTAACAGCTTGATTTTGGTTGTTGTTGTTTACGAATTCACTACACTAAACAAATACAGAACAACTTAGCGTCTTCAAACTTAAAACTTAAGCTTTATAAGGTTGGTACTGGATTACCAGAAGAAACATTACTGGTAATAATATTCACATCCTTACAGACAGCAGACAGGGACTGCTAGCTCTGAATAGACCACCCAGTACATCAGGTCTAGTACTAGAATGTCGCCAGGCCCTGATCGAAGCTTGCAACAACAACGTGGTCACTTTAGCTTGGATCAAAGGCCATGGAAAATCAATAGGCAACCATATAGCTGACAGTTGCTTAAGAAAGAAGCCTCCCAAAAACTTTTAGGAGCTGGCACTTTTATAGGCTTATCTACATCAGATGTGGCTGACCTACTAAAGAAGCACTCTCTTGACAAGTTCAAGGGTAGATGAGCCGACGAAAAAGGCTGCAAGCTAGCCAAGGAACTCCTACAGTGTCCGAACAGCGCAACAGCATGACTATGAACAGACAGAACCTGCGCACAGCCACAGGTATCCTGACTGGCCACTGCCATCTACGAAAACACCTCTACAGGATGGGGTTATCTAACACTCCACTGTGTGAACTGGAAGATGAGAGATGAGAAGATGAGACTATCGAACACATTCTTTGCGAATGCCCGACACTCTCACAAATACGATATTTTCTTTTCGGCGAGTACAGGCTAACATATGCCAACATGAGAGAGCTAACTTCAAGCGACATCATCACTTAGTTTAAACAAGTAGACTGGTTGACGAGCTAGAAGGAAGGCTCAACCTCAGAAGGACGCACAATGGTCCAAATGTGCCCTACGTGATGTGGGGTGACCCACCATTCAATCTTTACAGATACAGAGAGGAGGTTGGTACTTTCTTTTTATTCTTTTTCAAACAACTACCGCCATCTATATGTCGGGACGAGTACTTCTGGGACTCCCCTCGTACGTTTTTTTTTGTAATAAGATTTAAGAGATTTCTAATTTAACCAGTTAAGTAATAAATGAATTTTTTATATAAATTTTATTTAGATTTACGAAGACCCTTCATATTGATATTCAATAAATGAGAGGCGTAAGGAGACTGAAGTGGCGTATAGTCCCTAACTGCTACCAACGGATGCAGATAGACTTTTTAGAATTTCTTCCCGGATTTCTTATAACTGAATTTCGTCTATTGATTTTCTTTTGAATATTCATACTTAAATATAAAAGATATTTTATGGGAAAGGAGGCAATTGGAAAAAATCAATAAATAAATGTTGTTGTTAATAAGCTGAAGTCAACTTTTTCGGTATCTACATTTTTAATTGCTCTTTCTCTTGTTCAGCTATTATTTTATTTATATAGAGTTTATAAATATGTTAATGCATTTTATTCTTCTTGTACCCAAAACTGCGATCCCAAGATTTATTGCGATGGCGACAAACTACCAGTTGCCCAGGAGAGTATAGGAAGAAAAGGCATAGATATAGTCGATCAGCGTGTTAATAAAACAGAAGAAGTCAAGCCTTGGCACTCTAAAACAAATTTTTATTGCATTATACACTTTAAATCATTGTAAATTGTTGAATGTTGCGAATTGTCGCCAGTGACGAAACCAACAAACTTTCAAATATACAGTCCACTTTTGTCCTGACTCCCCAACATTTAATGCCTGTTCTTATTGAAAAATCGTGTCACAATATATTTAATTAATTTTACGAACACTTTACTGGTTTTGAGTCCTAATTTTGTTACATGTTTACACTTGCTTTCCAAGCTATAAAGCTAGAAAGCTGCATTGTAAAATTAGGAGAGTTTGATGAATTATTTCACGCTTACTTACCTACTTTCCGTCTCAGGATCAAGAAATTACACTTTATAATTCCAATATTCTGTCACGCAAACTTGTAAGTGCTGTTAGATAAAGGAGACGCTGCCAAAGGGAATTTAGCAAACTGTAAGTGCTGCATTATTTTCCTTGGAAGTTTAAAGAAAGTTTTAGTGCTTTTTTTTTATAGAAAAAAAATTCTAATCTGATTGAAAACGAAATGTAGAGCTGTGAATGTTTTAAATTATTGTAGAAGTTTCTATAAAAACATTAAAGCTTATGGTTTATTTTGGTGTTTTATTAAAGTTTAACGTTTCTATGTATGTTTCTTCCTTTTTCTTCTGCCAATTAAAGTTGTACTAAATTTTTGTTGGTAGTGCACATTCGACAATAACAAATAAGTAATCAACACTTCCTATGACAGACTTACGTCGCACTGGTGACTGGTGTAAGTACGTGCTAAGAGAATTTAACCCAGAAATGACAACATCGACGAAATTAATCGCACTAAATCGCTAAGCCATTGGTTAGATTTACCCGGGAGATTTAATACTTATTATTCTTTAAATTGCAATTTCTATGCAGATATTTTTACCTAGAAACAGTAAATCCCCTTCTTTATCGTTTCTGCATAAATTCATTTAGAATTTCCGACCTAGTGGTAAGCCTCATTGTCCAGAATACTCTCTTAAATAATATAATCAAAGTTTGTCACGTAATACGAACTGTGGGATATTTTCGTTTTTAATATCTAAAATTTACTAGCTTAAAAGCCATATTGGGCTATTCCATCAACGCGCGTCCTGGATTATCTCTTCCAAATGTTAATTTTGTGTTTTTCAATATATCAGTTAACCTTTGCATGTTTCGCGTCCTGCTAGTCTGTCAAGTATTATGTTTGAAACAATGTATCCCTAAAATATGCGTAGCATTTCCATGTAATAAAGGCGAGACCAAACTATGTTGTTATTAAAAATTGTATTTTGGGGGAATATTAAAAACAAACAACGTAGTAAGTGAGTGTTTGATCACCTGGATAAGAGCTAAAAGCTAAGAGATAAGAGCTAAGATGAAACAACAAATACTCTTATCACACTTTCTCGTTTTCAGCTTCAAAGAACAAGATTGGCCAACAGGACCATAACACAGCCGCCCAAAACACTATCTAGATGCCATGGCAACAAGGGTTTTCAGGAAACCAAAAAAAACTTCCACAACTAAAACCAAGGATCATCACAGACGCCCAGGACCTCGCAATAGACCTTGAAGACTCCTTGAAGATAATCGGTAACACTTAATGGGATCAAAGAGAGCCACAACCTTTTCCCAAAATCCCCAATAGCAAGCAAGAAGATTTGTTTTGCACACCTGAAAAGGAAAAATGGATAAGAGCTAAACACCAAACTTACTGGAACTAACTTCTAAGTAAAAACATAGCAAATTGCATTCAAAATAACTGTCAAAAGATATTCTGATTTGTAGGGTTTGTTTCAAAATAGAAGAAACTCTCTTCTTTACTATATTTGAAGTAGCTGTAAATATCTTAAAGCCTCGTGCAGTTCGTTCGATCAATCTCATCATCAGCATCAGAATTCTTGACGCACACCGTATAAGTCAACCTAGAATTCTTGATGGATTTATTCCCTCAAGTAAAATATAATGTAATTTTTTAGAGTAGGACTTGTATCTGGTGGAAAAACCAAAATTATAAATGAAGCTGCGCCTGTCACCGTCGAAAGTTAAATACTTTCATGCGAGAGGTTTATTCATTTTTAAAAACCGAGTTAACGAATTAAAAGTTTATTTTATGAGTTGGAATTAAATTCAATTTTTTTGATTTGATTCTAAATGGACAGATATAAAATTTTACTACATCAAATGCACGTAACTGAAAAATAAATTAACAGAAATATAGTAGAGATGTTTGTGACGTGTGGGATATTAAATTAAATGGTTAATCATATTAATTAATAAAAAACCTGTATGGTTTTGAGAGACTACACTTTTTCTATAGAGTTTTATTGAGTAGACTTATCAATCCTCTGCTTCAACTCTATATCTCACTTCAAATACAGTTATTTAGATAAGAAAACGAGTCATTCGTTCCAAAAAGAGATTTACTTATTTGGCGCAGACTAAAAGTAAAGCTTTTCATGAATTGTGCGTACAGACGGACAATTTTTCGTTTCAACGATTATCCAGAAAACGAACAAACTGAAAACTAGGAACTGTGGTTGAAAGGAATATCGAATCGTGGGTTTTTCTTCCGTTCGAACGAATACAGGGTCAGTTCTAGTAATAAAATAAAAATCGAAGTCGGTAACTTGGCGCAGTCAGTAGGATCAATTTTTTATATCTGTAAAGGTCAAGATATTAATTTTGCAGCTTATAAAATAAATTTTTCATTCTACGTTCACAAGAACCGATAGAAAACTCAAAGACATTAAAATATATTGTCATCAAGTTTACTCAAAAATGAGGATATTTCCAAATAAACCTGCCATTCCAAATCAACCAAAACAAAAGGTTTTTGTTAGCAATATGAATTATGTAAAACCCAGTGAACTTTTATGTTCAGTCAGCGAGAAGGTTTTAAAATTTAAAAGAGGCCGAAAAGACATCAAAGAAAATCATTTTTGATGACCCAATTATGTGCTTACTCCAAAAAAATATGGATACCGTACTTCAAGTTTTTCTGTTTCTTACACCGCACGAAAAAAATATCTCCAAAATGGATCCCCACATGTCTGAGTGCATGAACTTTTTTTTTGAAGAAGATTCAATCATCCTATAACCATTTTCTTTCATTCAAAGTTTATTTTGCAGTTATTAACATTTAATATTCAAGAAGTCCAATGCATTTCTTAGTAGATTTTAAATCAATTTTCGGAGGAAGAATAACTAATACTTTAAAAACAAATAAAGCTCTAAAAGTTGCCGCAATATTCTTTGCAGAGTTTCAAATAGTTAAGACTGAGAAAGTTATAACCAAATTTAAATATTTTACAACTTCTAACTCTTCTTTATATAACCGTAGCGACATCCGCGAATGGTTTGATAAAAAGGTTTGTTTATTCAATTTTGCGACGTCTGGAAGAATAAAAAGATTGTAGAAAAATGTTGGCAACTCATGTGTAAACATTAAAGGATATGGATCCAATTGTTTCAATTACCAATGCGATCTAAAATATTGATAATATCTCTATTAAACGGTATCTAAAAGTAGATAGTAGATAGACGACAGCAGTTGGTCAATTGCTTATGCTGTGTCACTGAGCACGTTACAGGGTACGTGTTTCACGGCCATCATAGCAGAAGGTTTGGTAAATCTTGATAAAACTTGGTAAAGCTTGATAGAGCCTGGCAAAGCTTGATGAAGCTTGGAAAAGCTTGAAAACCAAGTGATGGTTGAAAAACGCCAGATCACTTTGTATGTGTACGTTTGTGTTTGTTTTTAGTTAGTTGTTTGCATTTCTTAGTAGATTTTAAATCAATTTTCGAATGAAGAATAACTAATACTTTAAAAACAAATAAAGCTCTAAAAGTTGCCGCAATATTCTTTGCAGAGTTTCAAATAAGGCTGAGAAAGTTATAACCAAATTTAAATATTTTACAACTTCCAACTCTTCTTTATATAACCGTAGCGACATCCGCGAATGGTTTGATAAAAAGGTTTGTTTATTCAATTTTGCGACGTCTGGAAGAATAAAAAGATTGTAGAAAAATGTTGGCAACTCATGTGTAAACATTAAAGGATATGGATCCAATTCTTTCAATTACCAATGCGATCTAAAATATTGATAATATCTCTATTAAACGGTATCTAAAAGTAGACAGTAGATAGACGACAGCAGTTGGTCAATTGCTTATGCTGTGTCACTGAGCACGTTACAGGGTACGTGTTTCACGGCCATCATAGCAGAAGGTTTGGTAAATCTTGATAAAACTTGGTAAAGCTTGATAGAGCCTGGCAAAGCTTGATGAAGCTTGGAAAAGCTTGAAAACCAAGTGATGGTTGAAAAACGCCAGATCACTTTGTATGTGTACGTTTGTGTTTGTTTTTAGTTAGTTGTTTGCATTTCTTAGTAGATTTTAAATCAATTTTCGAATGAAGAATAACTAATACTTTAAAAACAAATAAAGCTCTAAAAGTTGCCGCAATATTCTTTGCAGAGTTTCAAATAAGGCTGAGAAAGTTATAACCAAATTTAAATATTTTACAACTTCCAACTCTTCTTTATATAACCGTAGCGACATCCGCGAATGGTTTGATAAAAAGGTTTGTTTATTCAATTTTGCGACGTCTGGAAGAATAAAAAGATTGTAGAAAAATGTTGGCAACTCATGTGTAAACATTAAAGGATATGGATCCAATTCTTTCAATTACCAATGCGATCTAAAATATTGATAATATCTCTATTAAACGGTATCTAAAAGTAGACAGTAGATAGACGACAGCAGTTGGTCAATTGCTTATGCTGTGTCACTGAGCACGTTACAGGGTACGTGTTTCACGGCCATCATAGCAGAAGGTTTGGTAAATCTTGATAAAACTTGGTAAAGCTTGATAGAGCCTGGCAAAGCTTGATGAAGCTTGGAAAAGCTTGAAAACCAAGTGATGGTTGAAAAACACTTTGTATGTGTACGTTTGTGTTTGTTTTTAGTTAGTTGTTTGCATTTCTTAGTAGATTTTAAATCAATTTTCGAATGAAGAATAACTAATACTTTAAAAACAAATAAAGCTCTAAAAGTTGCCGCAATATTCTTTGCAGAGTTTCAAATAAGGCTGAGAAAGTTATAACCAAATTTAAATATTTTACATCTTCTAACTCTTCTTTATATAACCGTAGCGACATCCGCGAATGGTTTGATAAAAAGGTTTGTTTATTCAATTTTGCGACGTCTGGAAGAATAAAAAGATTGTAGAAAAATGTTGGCAACTCATGTGTAAACATTAAAGGATATGGATCCAATTCTTTCAATTACCAATGCGATCTAAAATATTGATAATATCTCTATTAAACGGTATCTAAAAGTAGACAGTAGATAGACGACAGCAGTTGGTCAATTGCTTATGCTGTGTCACTGAGCACGTTACAGGGTACGTGTTTCACGGCCATCATAGCAGAAGGTTTGGTAAATCTTGATAAAACTTGGTAAAGCTTGATAGAGCCTGGCAAAGCTTGATGAAGCTTGGAAAAGCTTGAAAACCAAGTGATGGTTGAAAAACACTTTGTATGTGTACGTTTGTGTTTGTTTTTAGTTAGTTGTTTGCATTTCTTAGTAGATTTTAAATCAATTTTCGAATGAAGAATAACTAATACTTTAAAAACAAATAAAGCTCTAAAAGTTGCCGCAATATTCTTTGCAGAGTTTCAAATAAGGCTGAGAAAGTTATAACCAAATTTAAATATTTTACATCTTCTAACTCTTCTTTATATAACCGTAGCGACATCCGCGAATGGTTTGATAAAAAGGTTTGTTTATCCAATTTTGCGACATCTGGAAAAATAAAAAGATGGTACTAAAATGTTGGCAACTCATGTGTAAACATTAAAGAATATGAATGCAATTCATTCAATTACCAATGCGATCCAAAAAATTGAATATGACTCTACTTAGGTCAGGTCAGTTCTATTGATCTCCTTAAAAGAATTTCTAATTCACCAAGAGCAATTATCGTTCAATGTATCACCACTACCACTTGTTTCATGAACTGTTAAGTCGTTTTAAAGTTTTCGTAACCAAACATCCAGATCTTTATGTGTATGAACGCGCCTCATGAAATTAAATGTAATACGTACTTTTTTTACTAAAAGGAAATTAAAAAACTCAAAATGGAATATTAATAGCATGTTTGTCGATTCACCACGTTGCATTTTTTCGTGAATTTATCGATCTTGAACTAACATAGTTGGCACGAACGGGCGGTTGCAGCATTCAGTGGTTATCAACTCTAATGCTCAAAATCGATTTAGTAAAATGACAAAAGGAGAAATCTGAGGCTATTATGTCGCTCGAAACTTGTTCGCGTATTATAAAATAAGTATTTGCCATAAGTTTTCAACAAAAAGTTAGTTTCCATAACACAATTATTAACGAATGAAACTTCCAAGCGAGACACATCCTAACGAAAATAAACAAAGGACACATTTCGGTGTCTTTTTAGGTTCAAAGGCTACACGTCTCAACCGTGGTGTTTGTGATTTAAGGTAATTAATTCCGCATAGATGTAGGTAAAGGAATTGATAGACGTTTCCATTAGTATCAGAAGTTCGACTTGCTTGTTAATTATATTACTTTACTTGCTATATAGCGACTTTTGCACCGTGTATCAGAAATTGGTTTAGTTAATATATAACTTTATATTTCGCATTTCGCGACTAATGATGTGGATGGCATCACCGTATAGAAACGTCAAATTAAACACAAAGAATATACATGAAAGAGAGGAGATATAAATTGGTAGATACTTCAAAAACTTCGTCTTATTTATTTGATGTACATCACATCTAACAATCAAGATCAATCGAAAGATGAAACTAATAATGAACACAGTTCAATAAATAACGCAAAATATACGAAGAAAGGAGTTATAGTCTAGTAAATTAACGCCAATTTTTTTTTAATTTGCAGGTATTCATAGGTACATTTACCTCCGAAAATCTCAGCTACGTGGAATTTGTGGAAAGGTTGGGAAAATGGCTCTAGAGTTCCCGAAAATCCGGTTTTCGACGATATCTGCCGAAATATGACCCTTAGAGCAAAATTATACGAAGTTTTCTATAGTTTTGCAAGCTTTGATTTTGTTATGAAAGTTGGGCTTTCCTCGTTCGTGATACACGTGCTCTAACGCAACCACTTTTATCAAGAAGTCGAATTCATTTTCAAACATCCTTTAGTGACAGGATGTCGAGCTAGCCTGCTTCTTACTGATGAGGCACAATATTGCCGAAACCGGTCTAAGAATGGCAAGTTCCTTTAAGTTTGGCTTGGGCCTGAAAGTCAAAAAGGAAAACTTAGCTTGGCTTGATTTTTGCAGATAGATGCTTGGCTTGTAGTTGGTGGTTTTTATAAATTAAAGATTGGTAAAAAGAATTTTAATTTTTCTATGACAATACAATATTCTTACATGTGAAAAATTCAAATCAACAACTAACTAAAAACAAAAACAAACGTACACATACAAAGTGATCTGGCGTTTTTCAACCAACACTTGGTTTGCAAGCTTCTCCAAGCTTCATCAAGCTTTACCAAGCCCTATCAAGCTTTATCAAGTTTTATCAAGCTTTATCAATATTTACCAGACCTTCAGCTATGATGGCCATGGAACACGTACCCTGTCACGTGCTCAGTGACACAGCATAAGCAATTGCCCAACTGCCGTCGTCTAACTACTATCTACTTTTAGTTACCGTTTAATAGAGATATTATCAGTATTTTAGATCGCATTGGTAATTGAAAGAATTGGATCCATATCCTTTAATGTTTACGCATGAGTTGCCAACATTTTTCTACCATCTTTTTATTCTTCCAGACGTCGCAAAATTGAATAAACAAACCTTTTTATCAAACCATTCGCTACGGTTATATAAAGAAGAGTTAGAAGTTGTAAAATATTTAAATTTGGTTATTACTTTCTCTGCCTTAACTATTTGAAACTTTGCAAAGAATATTGCGGCAACTTTGAGAGCTTTATTTGTTTTTAAAGTATTAGTTATTCTTCATTCGAAAATTGATTTAAAATCTACTAAGAAATGCATTGAATATTAAATGTTAATAACTGCAAAATAAACTTTGAAAGAAAGAAAATGGTTAAAGGATGATTGAATCTTCTTCAAAAGAAGTTCTTGCACTCAGCCATCTGCGAATCCATTTTGCAGATATTTTTTTCGTGCGGTGTAAGAAACAGAAAAACTTGAAGTACGGTATCCATATTTTTTTGGAGTAAGCACATAATTGGGTCATCAAAAATGATGTTCTTTGATGTCTCTTCGGCCTCTTTTAAATTTTAAAACCTTCTCGCTGACTGAACATAATTTAAAAGTTCACTGGGTTTTACATCATTCATATCGCTAAAAAACCGTTTTGTTTTGGTTGATTTGGAATGGCAGTATTATTTGGAAATATCCTCATTGTTGAGTAAACTTGATGATAATATATTTTAATGTCTTTTTCTTGATATATTTCCGGATGTCGTTTGCCATTTCATTGAATTTTCTATCAGTTCTTGTAAACGTAGAATGAAAGCGGCAAACTGAATTAAACAAAGCAACTCAGGCACTAAAAAGAATCGTAAATTCCCAAAAAAATAACTCTATTGAACAGTATTTAAGGAACTTAGGAGCTACAGAAGCTTCTGAATACTCATTATGGAACGCCACTAAAAAGCTAGACCATCCACAATTTCCCAACTCTCCTACCAGAAATGATGAAGGCTACTGGCTTAAAAGCAACAGACAAAAGTCTTTCAACCTAACTCCACAGAAACAAACGAAAATGACATTAACATTGAGCGGTATCTTGATTCTCCTTACCAACTGGAACCTCCTCTTAAAAAAATAACAACAAAATAAGTTCAAAATGCTATTAAAAATTTGGGCACAAGAAAGTCTCCTGGTTATGATCTGATAACAATCAAAATTCTTCAAGAGTTACCTGAAAAAGCAGTTAAGATAATAACATTCATCTATAATGCCATACTTAGAACTGGCTACTTCCCAATTCAATGGAAACTCGCAGAAATAATTCTTATCCCCAAACCTGGAAAACCTACCGATAAAGTCACTTCTTATCGACCAATTAGTCATCTCCCAGTAATGGCAAAATTGTTAGAAACAATAATCAAAACCAGAATTGTACCAATTCTTGAGGCCAAAGAAGCTACGACGGATCACCAACACCTTTGCTATAATTCCTAGACATTAACCAGGCATTCGATAAAGTCTGGCATATTGAGCTACTGTACAAGATCAGAAAACTCCTTCCTTTAAACTATTTCCTCATCCTCAAATCATACCTTGCAAACAGACATTTTGTGGTAAAACATTTAGACGAACATTCAACACTTCATCCAATAAAAGCAGGGGTCCCTCAAGGCAGCGTTTTGGGTTCGCTTTTATATTTATTATTTACATCTGATCTACCCACTTCACAAATTGCAAATTCTTCAAACAAATCTTGGCAATTTATATGATTGGATAAAAATGTGGCGTATCAAAGTCAACGAAGGCAAATCTAATCATGTCACCTTCACAAATAGATGATGTTACTTTATATGGTCAAGAAATACCACAGTCAGAAGATGCCAAATATCTTGGAATCCATATAGGAAGAAACATATCTTCACAATAAGAAAACAGCTTGGAATAAAACTTAGACAATTATATTGGTTAATTGGAAGTAAATTCCAACTGTCTCTCGAGAATAAGGTGTTGGTTTACAAAGTCGTACTCAAACCCATCTGGACATATGGTATCCAGCTATGGGGATCAGCATCTTCCTCCAATATCGACATCATTGAGAGGTTCCAATCCAAAGTATTACGGATGATAACAAGTACACCCTGGTTTGTGCCCAATAATATCATTGCACGTGATATTCAAGTTCCTTCGGTCAAAGAAGAAATTAAAGTGTTTAGTGGAAAATACGTCAAAGGACTAAAGTCTCATCCCAGTAACCTCGCCAAAAATCTAGTGACTGAACCAATTATCAGACACAGACTTAAAAGGTTCACCCCCGTATGACCTCACAAACAGATTCTAGTATAGATATTTTGTAACCCAATGTTTTAGTTAATTGACATACCTTTTAAACAACAACTATAATTTATCTTTACTTTACAGTGGCGTAGCCAGGAATTTTTAGGCTATTTAAATACATTATTTTATTTAACAACAATTTGTTAATTATTAAGATAAGATTAAAAGACAACTAATTATTAATATAAGATTGAACTTTGAATGAGCCCCAGATGGCCAAAATGAAACCATGAGACAACCGAAAGTGGAATCTTTCGATTGTAAATACTACGTGCTACACCCCATATTTTCATATTTATAATAAATACAGGGTCAAGGCGCCTATCAGTATTTCGCACGACAACGCCGAAGATGCGTCCCTGAATATGATTTCAATTTTTTCATCAATGAGAAACTTGCACAGATGCAGTGGTAACGGGTAAAACGGCTAAGATTTGGATTAGCGTAAAAATGTTCGGAAACAAACAAGGATCTGTTACCTTTAAAGTATCGACTGCACTTTGAGGAAGACCGGAATCTACTTTTTGTCATTTCACTGTTCAGATATCCCATTCACTGCATAGAATAACCGTCTACATCTGAATATAACTTAATCGCTGGTTCAAAAAATTTTCTTATAAACGTATAGAAGTTTCGGGGGGGCCCGGGCCCCCAGGCCCCCCCCTTGGCTACGCCACTGTTACTTTACAATTTTAACCTATATGTTTTTATTAACTAGTTATATGTAATTTTACTGTCTCTTTAATCATATCTTGTCCTAGAACATAAGCAGTTTATGCAACAAACTAAATAATTAGGGGTAAAACCACAGGGTTTTGACCCCAGAATCCATTTTCTATATACACAACATTTACTTATCGTTCTATTCTAAAAAAGGTTTGATAAATAATTGATGCGGTTTTCAGAAATGGTTGCAAATGTACCAGTATATGTTACATTTTTTAAACAAATTACAATGAAAAACCTATACAAATGAGAAAAAAATAAGGTTCCGTAGCTTTTGAAAGGTTGCAAATAAATTGATTTTACAGTAGAATACATAAACATTAGGTGGGCCTTCTTTTTAACATTAAGATAATATCATCCTAAAAGCTTGAAAACTTGGCCTGAAAATTCAAGCTTTTGTAAGAAAAGCTTGGCTTGGCAATTATGAAAGCTTGGCTTGATTATTCAAGAGATTGGCTTGATTATTCAAGAGCTTGGTTTGAGTTGAAGTCAAGCCTATGAATCTCTGCAAACTGTCTTCTAGAATTCATAAATAGGATTAAAATAAATTTTTCTAAAAAAGCATCCGTGTAATAAATTGTTAGTAGTTATTTTACTGACATTTATTCCACCTTATTCTATCCCACGTTTTGACCTTCTAACTATGAAATACTCTTGCGCGAGTGTACTTATCGATATAATTTTTAACCTACTTACTTTATTAATTATCAATTTAATTTTAGTTCGTGACAAGATAAAAATAAATTTCAGTTTTTATCATTGAAAAAGCACAATTCATTTCATGACGTAAATATTCCCAATAGATTGACAGATTTTGCCTATCTATAATATTATCCCCCTCAAAATCCTCATGGGAAATGAAATTAACATATTTTTGAAGAGGGTGTCAGAATAGAGTCTCAGTCTCCTTCTGATTAGCTTACCGGCCACGTAAGGGCGAATCTCTGACAGAAATACCGAATAAAAGAGTTTAGAGATGATCCGTTAGAAAGTTAAAGAGTTAAGAAAAATTTAGATACGTTTCTTTTAATTAAAACCCGCTAATTTTGAGATTCATTTTTATACAATTTAAAATTCAGAATTCAATTTTTTAGTTTTAAAATGAATGTATTATTTAACAAGTGGCGAATATAACATTTCAACGGATTTCAATGAGTAAAACACTATACTATTTCTACGACTATTTTTTTAACACCCAGAAGTGAAAGGGCGAACTGTGGTAAACCCACTTTAAATCGCGATAAAAAGAACTGCCGGTTTACTATTTTTTAAATTATACAGGGTCCTGCAACAGTGTTCCTTATCTCTATTTAGGAAAGAGATAAGAATACAATTTTCTATAATGTTCCCTTATTGATCGAGCTTGATAACATAAAAAAAATTTCAGTCACACAGGGTGTTGGTCCAGTCTTGGAGTTCATTGAGGTGGTAGTAAATATTAGATATAGGAAGGGCCCAACGCGCTGCCTTGGGGAACTCCAGATTTGATTTGGTGGTATTCTGATGTGGTCGTGTTAAACTTGGTTTGGAAATAGCGATCTGTAAGGTAGGATTTAGGAATTAGGGAATGGGGTGTAGGAAGGGTAAGTTTGTATAGGAGGCCATCATGCCAAACTCTCTCAAAAGCTTGCTCAATGTCTAGGAAAGCAGCAGTGCATACTTTCTTTTCTTCATAGCTATAAGCAACACAAATAATCAGGCGAGGCGTTCGGAAAGTATCTTTGCCTAAAATGTAAGCAAAGAAAAAAAGCAAGCATTTTAAAGAGGAGATTCTAAGCTTTCTCAGTAAGCTATTAGTTTTTATTTTTTTTTGTTTTCTCTGGGAATGTTTTCTATAATTACAATCTGATCATGAAGATCAATAAGCAATTTTGTTCCAACCTAACTTAACTAGAATTCTTAAATACTAAGGTCCTACTCACTAGAGTACCTTAGGGTCTGATAATTTTAGTAACACTACCGGTAACGTGTAACACAAATCCGCCCAATACTCTGCTTGTAACTAGCACTGTCACTGAACTAGTTCAAAAGGTTTGGTCCTCTCGAGTCTTCTTACTAAATTGGTATTATCGAGGAGCTGGATGACCTCAACGTTCCCATGTTGGAGCAGCCGTTGTTCATGGCTGCTGGCAGATTTAGATATAGTCTTGTCAACGGTTTCTACATCCAGGTCCCTATGAAGATCACTGTTGCGACAGTACCAGGGTGCATCGACAATGTTCCTTAATACTTTATTTTGAAAACGTTGGATAACTTGAATGTTACTTTTACTGGCGCAGCCCCAAAGCTGGCTACCATACGTCCAAACGGGTTTCAATATCTGCTTGTAGAGGAGCAGTTTGTTATGTGTGGATAACTTGGAGTTTCTTCCTAATAACCAATACATCTTTTTATATTTTATACCAAGCACTTCACGTTTCTTTTTAATGTGGACTTTCCAGCGAAGTCTAGCGTCGAGTGTCATTTCAAGATATTTTGCTGTATTAGCATAGGGAATCTGAGCGTTATTTATTCTTATGGGAATGTGTGGTTAAGGCCCTCATGGTAGACTTTATCAAAAGCCTGGGCCATGTCTAGGAAGACGGTGGAGCAGACTTTCTTTTCCTCTAAAGACTTTTCAATTAAGTCTGTGATTCTATGAACCTGGTCGATCGTTGAGTGTTTTTCTCTAAAACCAAATTGATGGGAATCAGGTCCTTTTCTTCTATTGTAGGTTTTAATCTCTTAAGAAGCAATTTTTCGTAGAGTTTCGAAATAACAGGCAACAAAGAGATGGGTCTGCTACTTTCCATAGCTGAGGTACGTATCTCATCCTAAATGATGCATTGATAAGGTTGGTCAGTACATATTACGCAAAGATACTTTAGTTTTTCCGAACGCCTCGCCTGAATATTTGTATCCAACGGCTCGGCTAGCGTAGAGTTTTCGAAACATTTTTTTTTAAATAACTTATAATGTAATTTTCGATTTTATATTCGAAATTGTGAAGTTAGCATACACTTTTCTACACCCTTTCAAGTACTTAAGTGCCAAGTTTCATCGATATCACATTTTGTGCGAGCTTTTAGACAATATCCTTCTATGGCAACTGGGCTATAAATATTTTAACAACATCTTTTATGCTATTCACAATTTTTACGACTATTTTTTCAAAAACCAAAGGTCTGGGACACCCAGTATGTTATCTATTTAAAAGAGAATTACATTTCGAGTTGATTTTTTAATATTCATAATTGTATGTGTAATTTTCGTTTTCTAAATCTACCTAGAATATTTACTTGTGGGGTAAAAATACAACTAGCGATAAATATGTTTGTTTTTTTTTGTCAAAAACTAAATAAATACCTTTTAAACTAAAATAAATTCCAATGGAAGAAACTTCTTCATGTTTTACAAAAACCACCACAATTTTGTTGTTTTTTTAATTGATTACACTTTAGCGATCTTTCACTTTTGAGTTAAAAATAAATTTTTTAGGAACCATCACTTTTTATAAACACCCTAAACGTCTATACTCATTCAGATCGAGTTCCAAAAACGAGTCATTCTATCGAAACATTATAACTTATTGGTTCTGTCATAAAACAGCAGTTGGTTCAAAAACATGTCTTTTAACAGTCGTTTTCGCGTGAAAAATTGCCCGTACCGCTTGAACCGGTCAGTATATTTGGATAAAGGCCCGACGTTGTAGGAACACTGGTTGGTTTGTGGAAACGCCGTCGAAGGCGGGACTGTGCCAAGCAAAAATCGTTATTCTTCGCGCAGGAATCTTGGAATTGGGTGTTGCAAATTTAGTGCTGGCAATAATGAAACACTGCAATTTTATTTCATATATATATATATTGAAAACCTAATTATTTTTATTGCAAAATTCAAAATTATTGCAAAGGTTTAATGTCCAATATTCAATTTGTTGGTGGATAATTACGCGCCGTTTGGACAAGTATAATAAAATTTAAATAATTTTGTTATCGGTCCTTTGGTGGCTATTCCAACATCAGTAGGATTACATGACCATTGATTATACGAGGTATTGGTTAAGTCAACTTTTATTTTACTTGAAAAATCGATTTTTTTAATAAAGATGTCAAATCAAAGTTCCAACACCTCATGAAGCTGCCCAAACGCGTTCTAGCTCGTCCTTGAAGACCAGGTAATCCACCGCTAACAATATTGATTGCAGACACCCTTAATTTTTGATTAAGTCATGTATTGGTTAAGTCAACTTTTATTTTACTTGAAAAATCGATTTTTTTTATATAAAGATGTCAAATTAAAGTTCCAACACCTCATGAAGCTGCCCAAAAGCGTTCTAGCTCGTCCTTGAAGACCAGGTAATCCACCGCTAACAATATTGATTGCAGACACCTTACATTTTGATTAAGTCATGTATTGGTTAAGTCAACTTTTATTTTACTTAAAAAATCGATGTTTTTATATAAAGGTGTCAAATCAAAGTTCCAACACCTCATGAAGCTGCCCAAAATCGTTCTAGCTTGTCCTTGAAGACCAGGTAATCCACCTCTAACAATATTGATTGCAGACACGCTTACATTTTGATTAAGTCATATATTGTTCACCTAAAAGCATGGTTATTCCTTTATTCCATTACATAATCATCTTCATCAACTATAATTAGCCTGAAACATCCTTCCTTTGTTTGGTGAATTATAACATTAGCATTAGTGTTTTCATCAACTAAAACTACTCGTAGATTGATTATTTATTACATTTAGTACATTTTAATCTGAGGCAAAAAGCTGGTATGTTTTTAAGATCTGATGTACTGCTATTGAGTGGTGATAAGGAATTGGACAAAACAAAATGGAGAGGTAGGTGATAACTAAGGAAACAGTTACTATGGAGGTAAGTGATTTTGACAGGCAGGTTAGCTACAGCAAATTCCCATATTTTTTTGAGAACCGATGTACCGCTATTGAGTGGTATACAAAACAAAATGGAGGGGTAGGTGATGAGTAAGGAAACAGTTACTATGGAGGGGGAGTGACATTGACAGGCAGGTTAGCCACAGCAAATTCTGGGCAAGAGACCCATATGTTTTTGATAACCGATGCACCGCTATTGAGTGGTGATGGGGAACTGTACAAAACAAAGTGGAGGGGAAGGTGATAACTAGGGAAACAGCTACTATGGAGAGGAAGTAATATTGACAGCCAGGTTAGCCACAACAAATTCTGGGCAAAAGACCGGTGTGTTTTTGAGAACTGATGTACTGCTACTGAGTGGTGATAGGGAACTAGACAAAACAAAATGGAGGGGTAGGTGATGAGTAGGGAACTAGCTACTATGGAGGGGGAGCGATATTGACAGGCAAGTTCCCACACAGCACAGGATATTCCGAGAATATCCTTACAAGATACTAATGTTCTTTTTGCAGAATATTTCTAAGCAAATATTCTGAGAACGATCATAGATTTTATTGGATATATTAAAATATTCTATGAATGTTTATATATTATATTCCTAGTACATTAATATAGAATATTCTAAATAAATTATATGTACATACTAATTATCTTTTATTAAAAATAAAATTTATGATTTTTTTATGTTGGCCATTTTCATATTTTCAACAATAAATAATTGTAAAAAAATAAGAGCGTTAATTTGAAACCTTTAAAAAAAATTTAATTAAGTTTGTACATTAATTTTCACTGACAAGAGTTGCAATAAACATTTAATAAAAGTTAAAACTTATCATAAATACTATACGGCAACGTCGCAGTCACGTCACCCGTCACTCCTGTCAGTTTTGTGGTTAGATTTACCTATTAGTTTATTGCAGGGCTCTTAGTATAAGATATATACTAAGAACCCTGGTTTATTGAAGAAAAAAAGCCATGGAAGGTAATGAAGGTAAGTCATGACATATTTTTTTATTTGTAAAACTGGAGCCCTACCCCTACATTGGCAATCACTTTTTACATAAACATGCTTTTTTGACAAATTATTATATTCTCGGGATTCTTTATAAAAATATATTTTTGACAGATTATATTGTGTATAGATTGTATAGATAATATTAAATAATAAGTAACAACTTTAAAGAGTAAATAGAGTAGATTTTTTATGTTAAAATACCAAAAGAAGGTTGAAGAAGACTCTAGCAACTAAAGATGCTCATATAGTGCTGTTAGATAGTGTTGATGGCAGGAATGTGGACGAGAATGTGGATCAGTGACTACCCTTCTACTATATATATATATATATATATATATATATATATATATATATTTCTTCGTAACTTAAAAACATTCTAATGGATGTCTCAGAACATTCTCAGCACATTCTAATGGATGTTCTCAGAACATCCTCAGCACTTGACAATACCCTAGAATATTCAAATATACTTTTTCAATATTCTACGCACATTCTAGGAAGGTGATTGTGCTGTATGGGTTACCAACAACAAATTCTGTCTCTGAAGTACAGCTGTAAAAATTTTTAGAAAATATTTGCTGACCTAAAAAATTAATTACAAGGCGTTTTTGTGTTTTTTATATTTAAATAAAAATATGCAATACAAAATAATTTAAAAACAAATAAAATGAAAATATATTATAATATAATTATATTAAAAATAAAAACTGTAGATACAAAAACATTTTTACAAATTAAAACAAAATAATAATCATAATTGGTAATAATATAATAAATATATGTATAATATCTAAAGAGACAATGTCATTCTAAACACAAAAGTTTTAGGATCACAATTCAAATGTAAAATGGAATAATAATTTGAGATTTAATTTTACATTCTTTTTTTATTTTTGTCATACAAAACATTGTGCCTTATTCAACATTTTTCTATTTCTAATTTAAATTTTTATTTTGGATCATTTGCTTCAATAATATTTTAACTTTTATAAATACATTTTTTATTTAATTTTAAGAAGGACCTGATGGAGAAATTATGTGTTGTGGTTGCTGAAATTAACGATTTTTTTTTATTTATTTATTCAATAAATACAATGAATGATAAGCGATAAGTGCTACTGCACTTGTTTCGCATGAAAGGCATCATAAAACATCAACATTATAAATAGAATTATACCCAAAGACCAGACATCTACATGAACCTTGACCGATCATCTTTCCAATTAAGTATTATCTTTTTTCCAGAGCATTTACTTCAGAATTTCGAGGACTTAAATTAATTAAGCAGGTTTTTTTTCTTTACCTTTGATTTTCCAAAAATATCCATTCAGGCAAGTCGTTCCCCCTTGAATTTTCGTTCCAGTCTTTTGGAATTGCTCAACATAGATTTAAATTACAAAAATTTGGAGAAAATGACATGTCATACTTTTATTATGTTAACAATTCCTTAGATATGAAAAGTTATACCACCAGAAATTCTTTAACGCTCTTAATTTTGACCATCAAACTGCTACTCTTGTTTCAAGCAACAAATCTCCTGTTAGTCCTGATCTAATTACAACATTTTTCATTATTACGCTTTAGGCTTTTCTCCTGTAAAAGGTTGTCGGTAGAATGGTATATCAAACGGTATATAATAGTTAATGGACTTGATATACGCTTGAAGTTCTTCCATCGTACGGTTTTACTTAACTTTTCGACGTCCAGTGAAATATTAATAACAATATTTCCTGACCAAGGAAACTATGTGCAACTTTTCCGACTTTTTGAAGTTGTGTTTAAAGCTATCAACCAAAATGAAAATTAACTTCCACTTCGGAGTTTGTTCCTGGGAATACTGTGGTGAAAATATAAAGCAACTAAAGTTTCAGTTTGTGATTGTATGTTATTTCCTAATGATGTTGTGAAGTCCAGTGTGATTAAAAATGATTATTGAGGTTGTGCGAAATACTATAAACTAGGTGTTTTTATTTACGAAAGATGGGCGGAGGTCAGGGTAACTTGGATACAGAACATCCTGAAAATTTCATATTCGAAATGGTTTCAAGTAAGCGTAAGTGGAAGGCAGGATATAGCTACATCGGAAGGATCATGAAAAAGAAAGAAGAAGAGGAGAGACAGTCGCAGATGATGGAAAGATGACAACAATAGTAGAGAAGACCGCTGCCAAACTCTGAAGCAATATCTGAACGGATAGTTCCGGGGTTTGGTGAGCATAGGAGGGATTTAGTGGGAGTAGCGCCCCACACTACCCTGTCCATGGCGGTAGGGTGCCATGTGGTCTCCCCCCTCCAAAAAAAAAGGTGTGTTTATTTAATGGTCAGAAAATATTTTTGCAAATTCGTAGAAGCCACGCGAGAGTCATTGTTGGATGACATTCTAGCTGGGTTATTCGCGTATGTTCTAATAAGGTCATAGAAATCCTAATACGCCTCCTTGGGGTGCTCTTGAAAATATTGGGACCGAACCTATCATTTCATCTCATTATTTGACCAGGAACAACCTGTACTTCAAGTACGCCTGAAATATTCTGAATTATATGTGCTGGATTGTCTTATAAAGTTTATATAGTAATCTGGGATAACATACTTTGCCAAATAACTCTAAGCTATCCATGAAAACATCCTTACTTCCTGCATGTCTCAATTTGATCTTCACTTGATGTACCGGCCCCTCCCTGCTCTAAATCCGATTTGATGTTTCAGAACTAGGTTTGTTTCTTCTATTTTCAAGAAAATAAAAAATCAGATGCTTATACCAGAACTATAGCATCATATATATCAGAGAGGATTAAACAGAAAGAACCATACTCTAAAATTAAAGAAATTAAGGCAGGAGTACCACAAGGAAGTGTATTAGGGCCAGTCCTACACCTATTACACACTAGTGATATTCCTGAATTAGAGCAAAATACAATTGACTCCTTTGCAGATGACACGTTAAGTTGGACAAAAATTACTCATTGATCGTTATGTGATTTTAATATTAACAAATGCCCCGTAAGGGGTATTTTAATAAAAAAAAGATGCTTATACAGGTTTCAAGTTCGGGATAGTTTAGAGTTATATCTGCATTGTGAAAGATTGTGAAAGAAGAATCAATATTTTTAATTGAGCTAAAAAGCAATAAATGAATTTTCTTCAAAGAACAAATCCTTTACTGTCAGCCAAAGTACTACTAAAGATTATAGTGACGAGATTAATAGAGCTAAGTGGTTCGTCGATGGATGGGTAACCACCATATGTTCTTTGTCCGTGCTGGAAAATCGCACTTTGTCTTCCCTATATATACGGTGCGAAATGTGAGAGTGGGGAAGTGTGTTTACTTTGATTTTGTCCAAAAAACTATTATTTTTTGCTCATTTCATTAGGTTTTCTTGTTTTTGACGTTTTTAACGCAAGGATCCTCTTAATATCCATCTCAATCCATTCATTTAGATCGCTGTCATGGAATTCCCAAGAATGTGACTCGGTATTATAGACAGCAAGAAGACTGATACCATTAAAGGCGTATACCATGTCCATGAAGGTAAAAAATAACTTGAAAAGCACAAAGATCCAAAATATGTGTTAAAAAAGAAATAGAATTTATAAAATATATAAACTATTCAACGAACAATACATTTTATCATGTGATATTTCTCTACAAACGTATTTTTTTTTGGTTTCATAACATACATACTATCTTCAGTTTTCTTTCAAATAGTTGTATTATTGGTGAATATTACTGGGAATTCATGTTATTTTATTAAACTTTATCAATTTACAAAAACCTCTTAGATGTTGAGCGTTGCCGGTCGAATATTGCAACACCCTGTATACTAGAAATAAATAAAAAGCAACAAACTGCCGAACCATATTTTGTTAGAAACGTTATAATAAAAAAAACAAAGAATTTACAGCTACAAACGAACTGTAAAATATTTAAATCAATTTTAAAATGACATTTTTAATGTATTTAAAATCATACAGGGCAATCGATATATTCAATATTGTAGAAGATATGGAAAAAAAGTATTTTTGAAAATTGCAGGCGGCCTTAACTTGCACATTCTAAATTTAATTATAAATATACAGGATGTATTTTAACGCGATGCCAGGGAACAACCTTTATCTTATGAAGAAATGAAATTTTTGGACACCACTGTATGGAACACCTTGTATATACTCTTGATTTTTTTATAATAAAGTTTTCCACATTTTTTTATACATCATAACTTTGAAATAATTCTCAAAAAGATGATGATCATTAAAAACATATCAGAAAATGAGAATTATTAAATAGTTATAACCAAAAACTGTTATGAAACCAAAAATTATTGTACAAAAAAATACTTCAATGTATAAATCTACTTCAGCGTGCAGCTCCGGTCTCTGAAAATGAAACTGAAATTAATTAGAAACTTTCAAAAATTTTTGCAGAACATGGTACATCGGTATTTCATAGAAAAAACGACGAAAATTTTATTGCGTCATATCGCTAATTGTTTATTTACAGTAATTTGTCAATTATCATACAACTACCCATGCGAAAAACACGGCAATTCAAGATTTATTCCACACATTTCCAATGATTGACCTTGTAATTACTCGTATACTGTTTGCCTCCGCTCTTCTTCAGTTTCAGTGACTCGACGATTATAAAAGCGTATTCCAAAGCAGAATTTAAAAAATCTGGTATGCAGGACATTTTTAAGAACACCAAATTAGAAAAAATATATTTTAATGCGTTAGAACGACAACTATATGCCGTTACTTAGCAATTAAACGCCCTGTATATATGTTTAAATATATTACAGTACAATTGACATTTTTTGAAATTTTAAAGAAGAAAAAAGTGATCTAAAAAAAAATTGACATATACAGGGTGACACAGCAACCATGTAACAGGCTACAGTATCTGTGTTTCTCCAGATAAAATTATAAAATTTTAGTACATTAAATGGGACCATAGTGGCCTCATTTTAGTCAGTTTGTTTCACTTTAACTACTTCCGGTTTTACCGGAAGTGATACCAACTTTTGAATTTTAAACGGGACACCCTGTAGATTATTGCATTTTTGGAATCTACATGACAACCTGATTTCATCAATGTATTATACTTGGTATCTCAAGTGAATAGTTAAGGAGCTACACACAAAAATACGAAAAATCAAAATTGGCTCTAATAACATACCAAAGAAATAAACAACGGGAGAAAACGGCACTAACTTAAACATTACATTAAATTATTTAATGTAATTAAAAATATATATAAATTTAATACAACATAACTCAATTGTACGATTTTTTATTTTTTTTTAATTTAACCCATTTTCCCCCCTGTTTTCATACCGTATTTAAATTACAACCCTTGTTTTTTTTCTTCCTAAAACAATAAACGCATTCTATTCTAATTAACTGCATAATTTTAAATTACATTTTTTGTACATTTCTTAGTTAATGTTCTTAAATTATTTT
Source organism: Crepidodera aurea (assembly GCA_949320105.2). Lineage (NCBI taxonomy): Eukaryota > Metazoa > Arthropoda > Insecta > Coleoptera > Chrysomelidae > Crepidodera > Crepidodera aurea. Next base: position 15,538,024 of record OX439480.2, read on the forward strand.
AATATTATCAAGGCGGCGGTGATTTAAACTGCAAAATAAAGTAAATGATCTAAAATCGTTTTTGATAAAAATGTATACTCGTAATGAACAAATAGACATGTTACTAATAATTGGTGAATGTCGAAAAAATTCAAGGGCTGCCTGCTGAGTTGTATAGAAATAGATTTCCCAACAGGAATCATCCAAGCAACAATTACTTATGGAGACTTGAAACTCAGTTAAGAAGGGAACCGATTGCTGAAAATGACGAATCTATAATAAGTGAAGAAGTTGAGACAAATGTACTTGCATATGTAAATTATGACCCAACATCTTCCTTGAGAGAAATAGAAAGACAGTTTGATGTTTGATGTTTTAAAAAAATATAAATATAAATCTTTCAAGTATCAAATTCATCAAGAGTTGATGGTTGATGGTTGATGTGTCACCCTGTATATCAGTGAAGTAAATATTGGAAATTTTAACAGTTATACATATAAAAATTTGGCAATGAAGGACGCTGTACAGTTAATAAATCAAATTAAATATACAATTTTCCGTAAATAAAAAATTAAATATTATATATTACTTTCCACCGCCTTCTAGGACGTCTATAAGGTATTTTTAAGCAACTAGTTCGAATTGCTGATTGAAATAGTCCAGTGAGTCGAGAAAAATAAAATGTCATCCTAACAATAAAAATGTATCAATGTTTTGTCGCTAAATAAATATGTTACTATCTACAAAAAGTACCATGTTTAGCTAAAACTTTTCAAAGTTGATATATTTTGCTTACATTACTATATCTCTTGTTAAAAAAGACAAGTAAATAAATCGGTCTACTACAATAATGTTTTTCTATTATCAGTGCATAATAATACTTTCAATATTAGGAAAGAAGCTTATGTTACATAGATATTTTACCCTGTATTTAGACAATAAAAAAAAGTACAAAACTAAAAATAACGATTTATAAATAAATAAGATATATAATACTATAGAGATGGCAAGAAAAACTTTAGGCAGGTTAAAATTATCGTAAAATTTTTGATTAAATAATTTCACGAATAAAAAATCACAGCACATAAATACAAAACAATAACAATTATTCTAAGAAAAACAATATTTGAGTATTAAAATGAGTATTAAATTTTTTACTGTCGATGTTGATGCTTCATTTGTCACTGTTAAATTTGAAGGATTTTAGCTTTGAATACTTCAGAAATCTTGCTATTGATCTGACATATAAAATTTGTATTTTTTATTCAACTTTTTTCTGAAATTTTGTGGCTAAACGGTTAATATTTTGAAAATTTTGTTTGTTCGTGGATATGTGGGTCCAAAAAAGTGTGGCGTATCAAAGTTATACAGGGTGTTTCATAGTTAAACCGACATACGTTAACTGTAAATGGAGAGAACTTAGATGATTCCTAATAACCTTAGTTAATTGGTCTAATGCCTTTAATAACCGAGATATGGGGTGTTTCATCCATTTCGGCCAATATTTTGATAAGCCGTAACTTTAGAACCACCCTGTAGATTTCTCTCATACTTGGTACAAGTATAGTGTGTTAATAGCCCAATCCTATAGTGTAAGAACTACAATTAAAATCCAGATCCGGATTAAGAAGAATTTGCAAAATTTGAAAATCCCCAAAACAACGCCCTGTATATCAGATTTTTTAAAATTGGGACGGATATTTGAAAAGAACGGAAAAAAAAGAGTTAAAGTGAAAAAATTTTTAAGTATAAACGACAATATCGTTCTTATTTTAAATAGGACACCCTGTATTTTATAATTCTATTATATAGCAAATTCCATCACCTTTTAAAAATTATAAAGGTTTGTAATGCCTAAACACCCTTAGAGATGTGAAAAAATTACAGATGAATCCACTTTTCATAATAATGTATTAGTTAACCGTCATAACTTTCATTATTATGATACTCAAAGCCAACATTTGTTCCACACAATAGATCATCAGAACCGATAGAACATGATGACCATTTAAATGGGAGGAAATTTTTGCAATTTTTAAGAAAAAGTTTCTGGGACCTGTTGGAAAATGTATCATTATATATTAGACAAAAAATGATGTGGCAATAGTCTAAGCTGATCAAATACTGGGTGTTATATTTAGGCATTACGGTGGAAAAATAATGTAAAATTTAACAAAAATAAAAATAACTCCAAAATTAATAGATTTGGGCATAGTAGACCGTTATAATTTTTAAAAGGTAATGAAATTTTCAACATAATAGTATTATAAAATACAGGGTGTCCTATTTCAAATAAGAACGATATTGTCGTTTGAATATGTCATTAGAGAATCGCCCATTTTGGACGCCCTGTATAATTTTAAACAACTCTAAATACATTATTGCTTTCAATTATTAGTCTAACTTTTTTTAGTTGAAATTGGATTTGGCTGTTTCCATAGGTTTCTAAGTTATTGGTTTTCTTGTAAGTGCTTCCATTTTTAGAAATATTAAAATATCTCGAAAAGTAAAAAGCTTAGAATTAGGGAATACTTGAGAAAGTGTATCTTATTTTTAACGTATAATCTATAAATACAACAAAATATAGGGTCTTCCATAAGAAATAATATAACTTTGATACGCCATACTTTTTTGGGACAACCTGTATAATTCAATATAATTTTAAAATGTAGCCTTAATCATCCCACATATCCATGAATAAACAAATTTTTTAAAATATTAACCGTGTAGCTACAATGAACCGTCGCGTCACCCTGTATAATTTTAGAAGCTTGTTTAATAGATCTGCTATACAGGGTGTCCCATTAAGAATGGGACATAGAACAACCGCAGATTCTCCAATTCAAAATAAAACGATTAAGCGAAATATGCTTAGATAAAATGTTACTCATTTCCGAAAAATTATTAATGGCCATAATTTTTTTAATACACCGTATAATTTTACTCAAATCGGCACACTTGTTAATTATCATAAAATGCACCTAACAGTAAAAAAAACAGTTTAGTACGCTCTACCAGTGGCGTACGGCAGGAGTAAGTAATGCTTGTACCCCTTCTAAATGTTACGCCGCTGCCTAAATTTTAATTTTGACTATAATTTTAATTTTTTTGATATTTTCTAAGTCAATAGTGTACACTTGTTAGTTTGTTGTAAAGTCATTGTTTTTCGAGATATTCGCAGTTAAAGATAGATAGACATGTACTTTTTATTTGTATTAGTATTAATAATATTCATTTTTACAATTTTGTCTTCAAACCAAACAAAGTAAAAACTAATGTAATGAAATTTTTACTTCAACAAATTTTCAATATGTCCACCATTAACTTGTATACACTTCCTTAGACGTTTAACTAAAGACTGTCTCACTTTAAACAACTGATTTGCTTGATTTTGTCGAATTGTAGCAGCAGCATTCTGAATTTTGTTCCAAAGTTCCTGATGGGTATTTATTGCTTCACCATAAGCAAGACTTTTGATGTAGCCCCAATAATAAAAATCTAAAGGATTAAATTCAGGACTGAGTGGTGGCCAAGCAAATTCGCTTCCACGTCCAATCCAACGGTGTGGAAAACGTAAATTTAGGTAATTCCGAACATCTAATATGTTGGCGCACCATCCTGCAAAAACCAGAAGTTATGACGTAAATTTAAAGGAATATCATCTAACATGTCCTCCATATGGTTTCGAAGAAAATTGAGGTATTCTGTCCCATTTAATCTGTGTGGAAGCTCGTACGGACCAATGATGTAATTTCCAATAATACCCACCCAAACATTTATAGAAAATTCTGTTTGAAAATGGTTCTCCCTTGAAAATGTTTAACTGACAGTGACAAAACTTCATTATAAATCAAAGCCTACTGTTAAAATTTTCAATTATAAATTAATAAATATTCTCACAATCGCAACGTGCCTATTAGGAACTTAACATTACAAATCAGAACAAAAAAATAAAAAAAAATAGAATAAAGCTGTTTGGTCGCGAATCTCATTAATTGTAAAAATGAATATTATTAATAATAATACAAATAAAAAGTACATGTCTATCTATCTTTAACTGCGAATATCTCGAAAAACAATGACTTTACAACAAACTAACAAGTGTACATTATTGACTTAGAAAATATCAAAAAAATTAAAATTATAGTCAAAATTAAAATTTAGACAGCGGCGTAACATTTAGAAGGGGTACAAGCATTACTTACTCCTGCCGTACGCCACTGGTAGAGCGTACTGAACTGTTTTTTTACTGTTAGGTGCATTTTATGATATTTAACAAGTGTGCCGATTTGAGTAAAATTATACGGTGTATTAAAAAAATTATGGCCATTAATAATTTTTCAGTTTTCAACTTCAACACCCCGTATTTCGGAAACGAGTAACATTTTATCAAAGCATATTTCGCTTAATCGTTTTATTTTGAATTGGAGAATCTGCCGTTGTTCTATGTCCCATTCTTAATGGGACACCCTGTATATGAACAAAAAGCCAAAAATAACTACTTGACCTTATGTGAATCTTCATATATGTATCGTACACCGAAACACCCCGTATATATCTACAGGTATATGATAGGTAAAATATTTGAACCAATTTATTTTTGTCCCTTCCTCAAAAATAAGGTTTGGGGATATTTTCTCCCATTCTTACCCCTGATATGATCTAAATAAATCCTAGGGGCTAGGTGGATCCAAAACTGTCCCATCTTGACGATATATGAAGATGCAGATGGGACAATTTCCATTCTACCTAACACAGTTCAAGTTAAGTAGCTTTTAAAGGTTAATATTTTATCTGATCTAGTTAGTAGAGGTTGTCTTGACATAACCAATCAACAAAATGGCGCACAATGACAACAAAGATTGATTTACCCCAAAATATGTTGTACGTATGGCTTACTTTGGAAATTTAACAATTTTTTTAGTCATTTAAGGTAGAATGACATAGGAATTAAGTAAAATAAACTTTTTTTGTGGAGCTCAAAGTTTTCTTTTGAGAAAACCTTCTTCTACAAGTGATAAAATGTTCAAATATTCACGTCTAAAATCCTTCAAGATTTACGGAGAACTATTTTTAAAAGCTGCTTGATACCGTAACATGTTTATTCGACAAAAAGGCAGTAGAGCCAACGTAAGAGACTCAAATTCCTGCAGCATTTTATTTATATATATAAAATGTTAACTTGTATCGCGGCTCTAAAGAAACAACTTTAAAATTTTGCGTTTCATGTTCGGTAACGATAAGATCTTCATTTTTATACGTGTAGTGAAAGTAGTCAACCCAATCTAGTTTAAAACACACTTTCATCAATTTTTAGTTCAAACCGATACGAGCATATGAAAAAAAGCAATAAGAAATTGTAGATACAAAAAATTTTTACTAGGACATTCCGCAAATGAAAATATACAAAATAAATGTTTTAAATAAGGACGATAATTATTAGTAGTATTTTTTTTTAAACCTATATATTTTATGAAAATATAATTTATCGAAAATTCATTTCATCTCTTGTATAAAACCATTTTCCTGCTCTATAAAATAAATTTTAAAGTAACAAGCTAGAAAATCTTCCAGGAAAACTATCGATACTCTTGTTTTGAAAATAAAACAAAATAAAAGTAAATTTTGCTGGATATTGTGATCAATCTGAAAAAAAATTTTATCTCACATTTTTTTACAAATATAAATTGTTGGGTATTCGTTTCAAAGAATATTTGGCCTCATTTGCGAAATTATTTTCCTCTCTTGAGAAAAGTAGATTTTGCACAAACAAAAACAATTTGTATTGATTGTATGGCATTATATCAGAAGTTAAAGTATGTATATTAAATTTTTACGAGGAAACTCAAATAAATCAGACCTTACAAAATGGACATGTAGGACCTTACAAATGGCCAACCACATGCAAGATGTTATAAAATGCAAATTTTTAAACGTCGGTTGATCATGCAAGATCTTCCAAAAGGCCAACCACATGCAGAACCTTACAAATGGCCAACCACATGCAGAATCTTACAAAATACAAATTTGTTAAATGTCGATTGGTCATGCAGGACCTTACAAATGGCCAACCACATGCAGGACGTTATAAAATGCAAATTTTTAAACGTCGGTTGATCATGCAACACCTTACAAAAGGCCAACCACATGCAGGATCTTAAAAATGACCAACCACATGCAGGATCTTACAAAATGCAAATTTGTTAAACGTAGTTAGTCATGCAGGACCTTACAAATGGCCAACCAAATGCAGAACTTTACAAAATGCAAATTTGTTAAATGTCGGTTGATCATGCAAGACCATACAAAAGGCCAACCACATTCAGGTCCTTACAAATGTCCAACCACATGCAGGATCTTTCAAAATGCAAATTTTTTAAATGTTGGTTGGTCATGCAGAACCTTACAAATGGCCATCCACATGCAGGACCTTACAAACGGCCAACCACATGCACGACCCTACAAAATGCAAATTTGTTAAATGTCGATTGGTCTTGTAGGACATTACAAATGGCCAGTCACGTGTAGGACCTTACAAACTGCAAATTTGTTAAATGTCCGATTGCCATGCAGAACCTTACAAATAGCCAGCCACATGCAGGAAATTACAAATGGCCAACCACATGCACGACCTTACAAATGGCCAACCATATGCAGGTCCTTACAAATGGCCATCAAGATCACCTGACTTAAATTCAACGAGATCACTTACATCCTACAGATGTCTTCGAGGTTAATTAAATATTTTTACATACACCAATTTAATATAATAAAAAATTATCTAGACTTTCAAAATTCTTTACCACTCTCCTCAAGTTCTGTGTGAACTAGATTTATTGTTTTATAAAAACCATTTTTTTTATTAAGTGCAGAAAACGTTTCTCCCCAATATTATGTTCATTTTTTAATTTAGACGCCACTACGGTCTCCAAAGCCGTTCCTCTTAATTTGAAACTATTTTTTACATAGCAGCAGTAAAAAATCATCATTATTCATATGGAAAGCATCTGTTATTTCTGGGCAAAAGTCCATTGAAATGCGGATAGAAATGAGTGTGAAAATTATGGCATTTTAATTAAATTTATCTTAATTTATGTTTATGCATATTCAGCAACAGTTGTGCCGGAATAGTTTATAGGCTGCACAAATTTTACCGCAGTGATGGATCGAAAAAATGAACTTTGAAAATGTATTTTATTAAACATATTTTAATATTCTTTTGGATTTTTTCAAAAAAAAAGTTTAGTACTGAGTAACAATTGCAATCTATTTATTGTATACGAAGGTGGAATTTTTTAAACCATAGAAATTCCAAAAAAGGACCATGGGAGTGACAAAACTGCACAAAGGATGTGAAATAAAATCACACAAGCTCCTCAAGAACAAGGACATTAAAAATGTCCTACACTGCACCAGCGTCTGGACTTCAATAACTACTCCTTGGGCTATATGATATATGCTATATGCTATATGCTTAAGTATAGGAAGGAAAACAGGCCAAAGTATTTTCTTGTTAAGAGGACACTGACTTTTCATTTCTTTTGTATTTTATAGACACATTAAGGCCATAACAAATGCTCCATTTGGTATCTAAATTACCTCGAGTGACTAAGACTGTTTAATTTCTGAAAATACCTTTTTTATTATACTACATTCGAGGCCACACTTCAATCATCTAAACCTCAATGGCATATTATCAAGAGACAAATGTAATTTTTTCTAGTTCTTAGGCAAGAAGAAGCCTATTCCGATTTTATAGAAATTAAGGCTGGAGTACCACATGGAAGTGTTCTGGGACCTGTCCTATACTTACAAAAAATTAGCCAAGAGTCATGAAGAAAGACTTCATCATCATGTCAATGTCCTACCTGACAGAGAGATACTTCCAAGTGAAATACAGCGAATCCTATACTCACCTAAGCCCTATAAAAGCTGGGGTACCGCAAGGCTGATATACCGACAAATAGACACACTGTTCTAGCTACCTTTGCTGATGACACGGGCATACTAGCATCACACAGTAACCTACTTACCGCCTCCAGGAACCTACAAATACAAGTCAGTGAGATTGAGCTGTGGATGAAGAACTGGCGTATAAAAGCATCTGTGCATGTAACATTTACTCTAAGAAGAGAAACGTGCCCAGCAGTCTCGTTGAACGGTAACATCCTGTCCCAAAAGAATGAGGTAAAATACCTGGGAATTCAATAGACAGACGTCTCACTTGGGCAAAACATATTTGGTTTAAAAGATTTACAACTTGGCTTGCTGTATAGGAAAATGTACTGGCTCATAGATCGCTCGTCCCAACTATCTCTATGCAACAAAATTCTGGTATACAAGTCCATAATAAAATCCGTATTGTCATATGGGATTCAACTCTGGGGAACAGCCAGCAATTCAAACATTATGAAAATACGTTTCCAATCAAAACTACTCACAGCCGCAACAAACGCCCCCTGGTTTATACCTAATCACCACGATCTACAGATCCTAACAGTTATAGAAGAATGTGCCAAATCAGCCCTGAGATATCAAGAAAGACTAAGTGTTCACCCAAACGTGTTGGCTACGGATTTGCTTATCCAACAACCGCGAAAGATACTGAAACGGTACAACCCACTAGACCTACCTCAACGTCGCTAGAAAGTTCAAGTGCAAAAATTCCGGGTTTCTAAACATCTGGCAGATCCTAAGATACATTTTTGAGGTTTGGTTTCGAATGAGACGAAATGTATTTTCAGAAATTTACAGGCTCGAGTACTTGCTTCAGGGAACGTATATTTAAATAAAATAAAGGTAGAGGTCATCATTTGGAGCTAGAGATCATAATTGAGGGAGGAACATTTCGATTAAACAGTTAATTTAGAGGCTCTTCCATGTCATCCAATGTTTTATACATACAATAACTTGCGATGAATGAAAGCGATCATAGTAGAACGTAGAACATGAAACGCAAAATAAAATTCGTTTAAGTAAACCTGTCAAATGTCTAAAAAGCTACCTCGATTTGGTTTTGACCGTGGCAACGTTACCGGCAGCTGCTGCATTTTTTTGTGCTATGTGCGTTTGATAATGTTTAGCTAAATGAGCTTTTTGTCTAAAACTCTTACCACATAAACTACAGGCGAATGGCTTTTCGCCTGTATGCGTTCTAATGTGAACATTTACCGAATATTTATCCTTAAAGCCCTTTGAACAAATATTACAATAATGTAAAGATCTTTCTTTTCTAACTATACTGGTCGACGTAGCGGTTTGAATCGTCGTCTGGGTTTTGGATCCGCTGTTTTGTCGTTTGTATTTCTTGGAAGGTTTTGTACTGGTTACTGTTGCAGTTGGTGCGATTTGTACAGGTGAGTTTATGGTATACAACAATCCTATTTGATCGGTACTAATAGAGTTAATACTGGTTTCGCTTGTGTTATCTATTTGGCAGTACTGGTGAACCGATTCTGCTACTTCGTTGGCGATACTTTTCAATTTTTCGAAATCCTCGGGATATGGCTGATCTAATTGACTTAAAAGGAGATCATCGACGCTCGATTGGTTATCGGATTCTTGGATGGGTTTACATGGAATGTGTTCTTCAAATATTATCTTCCCGTTGGCATCAATTCCAGCTACTATAGTGGGTATTTTGGTTTGTTGTTCCTCTTTGATGAATACCTTGTCGGGTTTGGTTAGAGGTGATGATAATACTTTTCTAAGTTCAGCGTTGTTGTTTACTGATGGCTTTTGTACAGATTTAAACGAGCCGTTGTAACGTATACCTGCTTTACCTTGTAGAGCGCTTCTTAATAACGAATCAGGAGAATCTCTATTAGTACTAGTATTATTGTTTACTTCCCATTCGTTGTTGTTATTCTCGAAACCCTCTTGAGCTTCTAACATGGGACTTTCGGCTATAAAAGCGCTCGTTATTTCATCTTTATTTTCATCGTAAGTGTAAGTTTCTGATTTTATTAATCCATCGGTGTTAGTTGTTATATTATTTTCGTTAAAAGTATAAGTACTAATTTGGCTACCAGGTATAACGTTTAATATGGAATCGATATCAAGTCCTACCTGCAATTGATCCATAGAGCTCGGACTCGATATCGTTTCGTCTGCTTTGGGTAATCGGTACCACGTAGCACTTTGGTCGACTCCGTTTAATACTGTTAAGGTGTATATTTGTTCGTCGGTGTTTTGTTTTTCGGTACAAAGCTCTTCGGCTTCGTTACCCGATGACATCCAACAATATTTGTTTAAATCCTCCAACAACGCTGTTTCGATTTTGACAGTATCTTTGGCATTCCAAAGGGCGGTTTCGAAATTTTCGTTTAAATTTTCTGGTAGTTCGGCGATCAACATCGTATTGTTGTTCGTTTCTTTAGAATCGTCTGCGTTATCTAAAAATGCGTTAACTGTTCGTATTTGCTTTGTGAATTGTTGAATACAATCGTTATCGTTGGATTCGGAAGGTACTACGAAATCAAAAAAATCTGTTTTAGATATGTCTTCACTTCGGAAATTTCCTGTTAAATCCATTATCACAGTTTCTTTCAGTTCCATGAATAGTGTTTAGTAGTTGGTTCTTATCGTTATTTCCATATTGGTATTTTCTAATCTGAAACAAAAATTATTTTTATGTACAAACTGAAATAGCTGATAAATTACAAAATATACAAATAAATTGGTGAGGAACAAAGTCCTGAAGATTCTGAAGATGGTCCACCTGAGTTACTGTTTATCCATAGCCATTAATGCTTTGAACTCCCAAGTAATCAACTCCAAGATGCTTTGGCAGTACCTAGAGAATCTAAACGAACTAGGCAAGAACAACACTGTTACCCTCCTACGGGTTTCATACTTGATGAACTTGGAAAAGATAGGACTTCAAGGAATGAGGCAGGCCAAGAGACTACTGGAAAGCTATAACCAGAAGAGATCAGACGACTGCATCATCAAAAGTAAAAACAAGCTCAGAATACTAACGGGTATCCTAACAGGGCACTGCCGGTTGAGAGGGCACCTAAAGAAACTCGGATTAGTATAGGAAGAAGAATGCAGATTTTGCGTAGAAGAGGGGGAAACCTCTTTCCATATTCTCTCAGAATGAATAACCCTGCAAAAGCCAAGGGTACGACACCTTGGAGAATATTAAATAGAAGAGGGAGATCTTACCTAACCTGAAGCCTACTGACATGCTGAACTTTTTGAAAGCAATAGGACTTTAGGAACTGTTCTAAGACACACTGCGAAAATTTCTAATTTTAGTTTGAACCCCAATGAATCATGGGTTAGTTGCTCTGTTTCTGAATATAACATCATGCAAGTTTAGCAGATGGCTGAGAAATATTTATAATGATGAAAAGCCTGAACAGCAAGCATCAGATATTGAAGCCACTGCTAGTTAAAATGTTTTAGATTGTATTTTTTGTTTTGTGTTTTCCTTATTTTAGATTTCATATTAGTAATAAGTTTGTATAAAAAAAAGTAATTATGGAAAACTTGTTTTTATGTTTTGTGTGCAGAAAAAATTGGGAAAAACAAAAGGTTACTTGGATATTCTCTCTCAGAAAAGATTAGTCTTAATGGCTTTCCGAAAAGAAAAGTTCGTCATTTAACGATTATGAAAATTTTGTAGATTTAGAAAATCTCTACAACACCCTGAGGAGCGTTGATGATGCTTGTGTAAATCTAGAAAATGGTTTATCAGTTCCATTAATTGGCTACATTAAAGGAAAAAATAATGTCGTAGCAGACGAAGAATCTAGATTTTATATTAGTAATAAGTTTGTATAAAAAAAAGTTGAAAAAATGTAATTATGGAAAACTTGTTTTTATTTTTTGTCTGCAGAAAAAAACGGGGAAAATAAAAGGTTACTTGGATATTTTCTCAAAAGATTTTCCTTCTCAGTATCTTTTTAGTGCTACCTCTAAGTCAACAATACCCTCATTAAAAAATTCGTGTATTATAAGACAGCATAAAAGCCCTGCTAGTACTTCAGCGGTACCGTAATTTGATTCGCATCAAAAGTTCCGATATAAAAAAATTATACCTCTTTGTTAATGTTTTTTAGGAAAGAAAAAGCAGGCAGTTCAATGAAGATGCAACGGTAAGCGGCTATTCTGAAGAACTTGAAGACTTCCAAGAAGGTGTTAACAAATTGGAAAACAGCTTTGAATTAAGTACGTTAAGAGATTATTTTGCTTGTGTAAATCTAGAAAATGGTTTATCAGTTCCATTAATTGGCTACATTAAAGGAAAAAATAATGTCGTAGCAGACGAAGAATCTAGATTCTATATTAGTAATAAGTTTGTATAAAAAAAAGTTGAAAAAATGTAATTATGGAAAACTTGTTTTTATTTTTTGTCTGCAGAAAAAAACGGGGAAAATAAAAGGTTACTTGGATATTTTCTCAAAAGATTTTCCTTCTCAGTATCTTTTTAGTGCTACCTCTAAGTCAACAATACCCTCATTAAAAAATTCGTGTATTATAAGACAGCATAAAAGCCCTGCTAGTACTTCAGCGGTACCGTAATTTGATTCGCATCAAAAGTTCCGATATAAAAAAATTATACCTCTTTGTTAATGTTTTTTAGGAAAGAAAAAGCAGGCAGTTCAATGAAGATGCAACGGTAAGCGGCTATTCTGAAGAACTTGAAGACTTCCAAGAAGGTGTTAACAAGTTGGAAAACAGCTTTGAATTAAGTACGTTAAGAGATTATTTTGTAAAATAAAATATAAGTCGAAACAATAATTCTTAATGAGTGTAATATCCAAATATAATTACTTACTTTACTTAAAATAAAGAACACAGAAATTCTAGTTGTTTACTGGTACAATTTTCGGAGGTTGAGTTATATAGCATGATTCTTGAGTGGGATCTGGTACTTCTTTGCATGGGAAATCTGAAACAATAAAAGTAGGAATAAATTATCACGTTTTAGTTATTTTTAGTTTTTAAATTAACTATTTTACATCGTTCGCCGTCAAAATTTAGTGTATCTGTGAAGACTGGAGCAACTTCCCACTGCTACAAGCCAACACAGATTCGATTGCACCAAGATATGCCTTTCACAGGCACTACAGGGTAATAATAAAAAACGTACAAGATGCTACATTGGCAGCAGGTGCCTTGTGCATCTACACCGATGGGTCTAAAACATGAGGGGTCAGGCTGTGGAATTTATTCCAGATCCCAGAATCTCAATATAAAATGGGCAATCGGTTCTAATGCCAGTGTAGCTCAAACAGAGCTCACTGCTATCTCCATCTCCCCAAAAGAGACTACCAGAAAAAACATTACTGGTAATAATATTTACATCCTCACGGACAGCAGACAGGCACTACTAGCTCTGGATAGACCACGCATTACATCAGGTCTAGTACTAGAATGTCACCAGGCCCTGATCGAAGCTTGCACCAACAACGTGGTCACTTTAGCTTGGATCAAAGGTCATGGAAAATCAAAAGGCAACCGTACAGCTGACTCATTAGCTAAGAAAGCAGAGCCTCCCATAAACCTTTGGGACCTGGCTCTTTCATAATCTTATCAGCATCAGCTGTGGCTGACCTACTAAAGAAGCACTCCCTTGACAAGTTTAAACAAGTAGGCTGGCTGACAAGCTAGAAGGAAGGCTTAACCTCAGAAGGATGCACAATGGGCCAAATGTGGCCTACGTGCTGTGGAGTGACCCACCCTTCTAGATTTACAGATACAGAGACCCATACGCATACTAGTGCACCGACTGCATTTGACTTTTGACAGCACATTTGTTTGTGTGGAATCTTCTTGTCTCGACCTGCAAAACCCTATCGTTTCATGTAACCTCATCTACGACTTTTTGCTGAATTTAAACTTTGCATCATTTCTTTTCTTTCTCTTACTTTTGCTTCGTATTTCGCAAATAATCTGACCCCGCTCTCCCTCTTCGTTAAAAACTCATTTTTCAATTTAGATTTATCCCTTTTTGTCAGCTTCATTTCCAGGTTTTATTGCTTATTTTATTACTGTTAAAGTTTTGAAATTTATTTATTAAGAATCCAAAAACGTTAAGCACCTAGTTCATCCCCACGTTCCCCTTTTACCACCTTATGTCGCGGGAAAGTGATAAAAATGAAGGTCAAATTTGAAAATAATCGTACTGAGAATGTGGCATTCATTACAACGGGTATTTTAATTAATTTTATGAATCGATTTACACTATAACTTAGCCCACTATGTACATTTATAAATCGAGACATTTTACCCATATGAGGCACGCTCTGATTATTTCGCACAATACATAACAGAGCACTAGTTTGCATCAGTGAATTTCGAAGACCAGAAATTTAGTTGACTTATTCTTTTATATTATTATTTTACTTTGCATCTTGGGTTACACGGCGAAAAGTTCTAATTTTTAGGTCACAAGCGCCAACTACTGAGGGGTATCACAAAATTCCAAGAAGCTAAATATGTTAGGTTGCCTTATAATTATTCTTCCCTCTTAATTAATGTAATATTTGACAGAAAAGAAAATTGTTAACCTCTTTATAGCTCTAAACTGGGCTCTTGTCATTTTTCATTTTTCTGTACCATTTTTAATACTTCAAAAACTGTAGATAAAGTGACTCAAAACGAATTAAACAAGGGTGGATATTTAAACTCATTTTTTTCTCTATATAGTTCAATAAATGAAGGTGCCAACCCAGGCATCAGGTCTGTTTTGCAGATATTCATTTACCCCCGAAAATCTTAGCTACGTGGAAATTGTGGGAGGGCGGGAAAAAATGGCCCGAAAATATGACACTTAGAGAATTTTTGTTTGGACGAAAATGAAGATCACACTACCAAGCGGATTACAAATTTTTCAATAAATCACGTAAAAATTAATATTTTTTCATGATTCAAAGTTCAGATGAAAGAAGGAACCTGTAGCTAGAATATCATTATCATTATCACTAAATTCTTGGGGGTGCATATAAATAGTACCTTTACATTCAGGGAACATTGTAACAACTTGTCTAAGATACTGATCACAAAATGTTTTCAAATAAGGACATTAAGAGAGAGAGCAAAGGACTAAATAAATGATTTATTTATTATTTATTTATGTTACTTTTTTCTTTTATCCATTTCTCTGAATTATTTAAAAACCGGGCCAAAGTTTGTTTTTGCTCGATATTTTGACCCTCCTAGTTTTCGAAAATGCCCGGGTTTATCGGGAATTAATAGATAATCAAGGACCATATCGGTTTTCAACCCACATCATTAGAAAGCTTAGCTTGTCCCTTTGTCGATAGCATTTTTCTTTTTCTTTCATTTTTTTTGGTTTTCTGGAAAATTGAGAAAATTCCCACCCCTATGAAAAATCGACATTTTTTTTTTAGGATTATTTTCTTTTCGTTTTGGGGTTAGGACCTTTTCATCAAGTATTTTATCAAGTGCACGAGAAAAAACTCTGCCTTCAAACTTTCTCAAATTGGATTTTTTTACAATAAAGCGCAAAAAGTGAAAAAAAGTTGGTTATTATTGCCTTATCTTTTGTCTACAGACAAAAACGGGAGGATATTCAAGTTTTGGGAGGATATTCAAGTTTTGGGAGGATATTCAAATTTTCCGTTTTCACCACAATAATTTTGCGAATTATTAAAAAGAATATTTCGAATTTTGGAAACGCCGTTTTTGCAAAAACTGCTCTTCATTTTTTGTCTAAACAAAAACGCTCTAAGGGTCATATTTCAGCAGATATCGTCTAAAAACGGATTTTCTGGAACTCTATAGCCATTTTCCACCCTTCCACAAATTCCACGTAGCTGAGATTTTCGGAGGTGGGGTTTTTCTGGCATTAATTTACTAATAATAGTTCGCAGATTTTTTTGTTTTAAACGTTGTTTTTTTACAGTGGATTTTTTACCTTTTTCTCGATCTTTCCATTCAAAATTTTTAGTTTCCCAGTGTATTTTTTCCACGAAACCTTCGGTCATACGTCTTTTGTTCGATGTACCTGTCTCGTCTGTATAATGTCGTCATATCAAACTCCCTATCTTGATTGTATTTCTATAACTTGCCTGCGAGTCGTTTTGGGTATTTTCATTATCCTATGCATAAAAAAATCATGAATAAGATAGGGAGTTAGAGTCCTCTCGTAATACCCTTTTCAAAGTTTTTTTTTTAATTAAATGTTTTACGCGAATCGTTTTTGATTTTTCAACTTCTGTTACATTTGGTTTTGACGGACCTTTATGAGCAATCTTTTGAAACATAGAGTTTTAAAATTAGTTGAGTAAGTCTTTATTATCACATTCATACCTGTCGCATTCTTAGCCAGTCGAATGCTTCTCCAAACGACGAGCTTTATTCTAATTGGTTAATTATGCCCGTCAAGCAAGTCCACATTGACTGGGTTTGAATCAAATGCATTTCCGTTTGACTTAAATGGTGTCGCATCTTCAGTTGTTTGAAGATCATATAAAGTGGACTGTATAACTTTCGTTTTTCCGGAAAACCCAAAAAAAACACACACGATACGTTTAACAATTTTATTAAATTTTTAACGATTGAAGAAAAACATAACCAATAAAAACACTGCATAGGAGTAACTAGTAACAATAAATGGCAATAAAAAGATTCATTTTACTATTATAGGCCAGTCATATCGTACAAATAAAAACGCTGAAATTACAATAATTGCGGTAAACTTGCTCTTTTGGTATGTTGTTTGGGTCCACCTAGATAGTATTTATCCAGATTTGCAGCAGTCTGAAATTTTCGCGCGCTGAGTAGTTGCTGAAAAACCAAAATTTTGTTTTCTCTTTTTTTAGTTTTGTGCAAAGAAACCGACATTGGAAGGCTCTGACGACAAAGGTCACTACTACTTTTTTAAAGTGTACAAAATTCCTGACAGTTTGAGCCCTAATTCAATTGTCTACGTCTAATAGGTCACATTATACAGGGTTCCCAATGTTCACTATTTTCTCCAAAATGTTGAAAAATTGTAAATGTCTAATTTTCGACCAAAATATCAGGTATAATGAGGTAGCAAATTTAATTACCTTCATTTTGAGACTAAAGGTGCGTCCGTGATCCGTGATCATTTAAAAAAAACCTTGTTATTATTAACTGTAACTAGGCTCATCACCACTTTTGGGCTACGCGTCTTCTTTGAGGGCCCAGGAGTATCAATATCAACTTCGTTGATGTTGTTGGGGAGGTTGATGCCCATTTTAAGTGCAGGAGAGACATCAAACTTTTCTCCAATAGCATCATCGCGGTCATGACACACGTGTTCAATAGCATCGCGCAGTTGTGTTAAGCCCCGCCCAGATTAGTTACGTTCAAGAATGCGGGTACGTGAAAGAATTCGGTGCAGGTGTTCAGGAAACGGAAGCTTGAGCTGCCTAAATGAAGTTCGTCTATCTCAAAGTTGGCGATTTCGTCTCACTTCAATTAGTATCGAATGAAAGATTTTTAACTTTATTTTATCGTCTAATTCAAATATATCTGGCGAGTTGCCAGTAGCGCCGTTGCCAATACTGATTGTTGTCCGTGGCGCTGTTGCCAATTTGTTTATTAAATATGAATGAAATGATATGTCCAGAATTTATCACTTGTCAAAATATTCAACACACTTTTCCAGATACCTAAATGTATTTTTTTATAGTTGTTTTCTTGGGGATCCATCGATAACAAAACTTCCTCAGTTGTAGTCGTATCGTGTAAGATTATGTTTATAGTAGTCGTTCAAATCCCTAAAGTTGACCGAATTGCATACGTAACACGATTATCCTTTGAATTATTTTCCGCACTGTGGTCACGTTTGCTTCTGTATCTGCTTTCATTAGTTTTCCTTTTTGGAAGCTCATCCAAAAGATCCACTATATAAAATTTAGATTCGTTCATAGGAAGAAACTCTCTTAATAGAATTAGTTTTATCATGGATCGAAAATTTTCTTTCGTTTGATTATACTCTATTCATAGATTTGCAGTTGTGTGTTATATCTGCTTGGAAAACATTTTATTTTAAAGTGATTAATTCCTAAATAGAGATTTAGTTCGTAAGGGAGGCGGGATAAGTTTTTAGGTAAATATTTTAATTTGCAATGCATAAGCTACACACTAACTCCACTCCGCCAGGTGCGTAAATTCCGGCATTAGTACAGTCACTGAAGGTTTTCACATCCGATTTCGTTGAACCTCCATCGATTTTCATGAAAATTGGTGAGTAGTTAGAGGATACCTCAAGAAACAAAAGTGACATGGTACCAACTTGCGCTTTTACCCTGTGGGTGGATGCCACCCCTTCTCGGGGTTGGAAATTATTTTATTAAAAATAACCCCAGGAATCGATAGAGGTACCAATTCTAAGCAAAATTTGTTACAGTTGAGGGAAAAATATACTCAATCCCAAATGTTCATGCAAATCGATGGAGGTTCACCGAAATCGGAGGTAATAGTTGATTTTTACCTTCATTCACTGTACTACATTTAATTTTAAAAAGTAAATAAACTCTATCAAGTGTGCCCAAGAAATACTGGCTTATTTTATGCGCTTTTATTAATAGACGTTATTTTTTTAACATTTAGTTACGTTTAAGCAATGTGGCGGTATTGTGAGATACAAAACTATGCAGAAGGATGTGAACTTTGTATTTATATATCTTCCACTACCCTTACTAAATCATTATGTGTTATTTAAATCGTATACCGAACCATCCAACAGTATAGTTCGTGTAATACATATAGTAGCCCTTTAGTCGCTTCGATTACATCTTAGTGAATGCAAGTTTCTATTTTATCAACTCGAGAAATATTCTCTGGCTCCCGAGCTATATATTAAAGTGGAACACTCGGGCATCGACTTTAACGAAATTTTTTAGATGGCTGGACTATAGGGATTACTTAAATTATACCATACTCTTAATTACATACTCCCGCAGTTACTTCCTTTTTTAATTGTGATAATAATGTATTTGACAGTGTATGGGTAACTGATTAGCATTTTAGAGCGACGAACTCTTCATTAAAATATAATAAGAAAAATATGCAAAACATAAATAACATTTCAGTAAAAATAATTAGTAAGTGGCTATTATTATTTTTTTTCATGACTTGTTAAATTGGGTATATTATTAAAATGTTTGCTTTCTTCATACGGCTTCTATTTGAAAGTTCTTTAAATATATGCATATTTACTTAGATACTGGGTGATTGTGTATCAGACCGACAAGAATTGCAGGAAGAGACGATGGACAATGAGCCAGAAACGTGGGGATTTTTTTAAGAAAATAAAGATATAGATATTTCAGCTTATTGTAAAACTTGCCAAAGGTAGAAAAATTCGTCTTGCTCTAAGATTGTTTCAACAATAAAAAAAACAATGTTACAGGAAACTATAAATATAAAATATAGCTTGATCCTTAATTTTTACTCAATCTATGTTCCACTGTATACGTACAAGTTACCAAAGGTTCCATCTTTAAAAACATAATTATGTTTGGCTGATTTTTTTCTAAAATATCTGAGTTTGAAAAACATCTCATTATACATACAAACAATATACAGATATCCTCCATTCATATATATCGAAAAGATACTTTAGAATTAGGCAAGAAGAAGCCTATTCCGGATCTTAACCCTCGAGTGGGCGCGCCAGCGGCAGATTGCCGCCACTTGTTGTTTTTGTCCAATAATTAAAATGTGACTGAGGAACATAGTAGATGCCCCTTGGTACATTCGCAATAGTGACCTCCATAGGGATCTGGAAATGGACACTGTTAACCACACCATCAAGAAATTAGCCAAGAGTCATGAAGAAAGACTTCATCATCATGTCAATGTCGAGGCTATCCAGCTCCTTGACAATACTGGGTTAGAAAGAAGACTTAAGAGTAGTTTAGTGTGTTTAGTGCAAAAGCAGAGCTTGTGTGTGCATGTTAAAGTTTACATTCTACAGAACCTAAGGAACGCTGATGAGTATACCTTAGTTTTAAGTTTTAACTCTATTAGATTAAGTTAGAATTAAATTGCTCATTGGTCACTGTTGACCAGACTGACTAAATGCCTTTCTGGGTGTTTAATAATAATAAAAAAAATATACATGGTTTATACAATTAATTTTTTGTTTTGGTTTTTTAAAAAATACCAGCAATAGTAGTTTATAGAACTCAGTGTGTTGTCGTTGTTGGTTTATGTTACTAGTTTTCAGGTATTGAATTCGAAGAGATCTAAATATCAACTACATATTTATAATATTATATCATATGTTTATTTTAAATAAATAATAACAATGGTATCCATAAAGTTAGGTTGCCTTAAACAGCTGTTTAAAAAAAATGTATTTTTTTCTGGTAAATGCACAAAGACATTTAAACGGTTTTTACTTATTTACAGACGTAGATCTATTCAGAACTAAAACTCAAATGAAAATGTATAAATTAAGTATTCCTAGCAGTTGAAACATTCTCTTAATCACTCCTTGGGAAAGAGTAGAGTAATTAACAAACATCGAATATATATTTTAAAATAAAAAAGTCTTTGCAGCTAATTTATAAAATATACGATTTTTAAACTATAAATCTTATTTTTAAATTATCTGTACACTTTTATTTTTTACCTCTACTGAGTAAACCGGCTGATCTTTCCCGCAATCAAATACCACTACTAAAACACCAACTATATAGCATTGAAATCAATGAAACTCCTATAGCTCTGTTCGAAATCAAAGCGCAAGATGGCGTATCGCTGGATGAGAGATCCCAATAGTTTTTCTATTTGCAGTTGGCGGCTTGTATAAAGCGTGATCATTTTGTCCTGCGATTGAAAATAGATAAACCGTACCCTTGTATAAAATTTATTATTATTTTAATAAATATGTATTTTCCACGTTTAATAAACGTTAATTTATTTGATTTATTCTTTACTTACATAATTATTTTTCTCGATTATTAATCACTTATTAATTAGTAATACAGGGTGATTTCCTTACAAAAGCCAGTGACGCTCGTATAAAAAAATAAAATGTTATTTTATTATTAACATTTATTTCTTTAACAATTATTTTTTAGTTCTAATCCACAAGCGCCCGAAATACGTGGCAATTACCTAAAGTGGAATCCCACACGCCATAATTTACGTCTATATTCATTAGTGTTTGTATAATTTAGGCACTTAAAACATAAAATCATAAATCTGTACTCAAATCAAATATTTTCCTGAAAAAATATACACCTTACGTCCGGTTAATAATTACTCCGGGCTCCCCCATATATTAAAACTTCATGCAACGGTAGTTTAATTTCTTGAGGAAAACTCAAAATTCTGTTGAATCCAAGCAGAATCCTCACTTCAATAATATAACTGCGGGCTTCTACTATATAGCCCAGTCAGTAAAAGTTGAACAGATGCAGTCGTTCGATTCCTTATTCAAAAAACTTTTTCCCAGGACCGCATTTAGATATTTTGTCGCACTCGAATTCGTACAGTGATGTCGGTGTTTCTAATATTCAACATTATTGCCGTATCTGGTTTTATATCCACCGGAATTTATCTAAAGGGAGGATGAGTCACTACCCAAGTAGCATTATAGTGGCAGAAACTGATATGGAAACTTCTATTGGGTGGCTATTACGTAAAAATCACTGAATCTACACCTACGCAGTAAGAATTTTTGCCTAATTGTACTCACGTATAGTTTTATAATATTTTGGTACCACTGAAGGTGTTTGAAACGTTATAACTACTAAGCGAGACTACCTCAAAGTTGCAGAAACATTAAAGTGGAAAATAATAGTTATGGCCACCAAACCATATCACTTAAATACCACTTAGAAGTGGACGTGATCTTAAAGTGTGCGTGATAGTTTTAGTGTCGTTTTGTGAACCATTAATATACCTTTAAAGTGGCGGCACTTGATTATATGATTGCCATAATTCTCGCCACGTTTTTGCCACATTCATAAGTGATTTCCATATACCGCATGGAACCAAAGTAACTTCAAAGTTGTTATCACCTTCAAAAATCACTTTAAAGTTTATAGAACCGTTTATATTACGTGGCAAAGATTTTGGCAAAACACTTTAAAGTTTCTACTTCTTCTTTTTTAAAAATGCTACTTGAGTAGATCGTATCGTCATTTGCTTGCAGGAAAGATGGAGACCAGGACTAAACGAGCAATGGAACTAGATTTGAAAATGTTAACAATATCTAATTGAAAAGACAAGTGTCATCTCCTATGCCTGTAGCGCTTGATAATCAATCAGGTTTTAAACTATTTCTAACATTTTCAGACTTCAAAGACGAGCATGCTGTATCAGTATTGCCTCATCAGGAAAATAGGGACCATGCATTCCAGGATTGTACCATCTGAAGCTGTTAACAGCTGTTACGATACTTTACATATAATCCTCGAAATTTTTAATATTATTTATTTTATATTCTGATGAATGAATCTCTCGAGCCAGAACTGCAAATAAGGCATCAGAGAAAACCAAAAACCTCTCCATGTATATCTCAACAATAGAACAAGAAATAAATGTAAGAGTTAGAAAAATTCAATTTCTAAGTCCACCATTTTCTCTTATTTTCGTTTACCTGCATAGAAATCATTGAGATGGCTGTCTGTATATGCCAGTCAAGATTGAAATAAATCCCAAATAGATTCGAGTTTGTGTTTTCCTTAACAATCATAACCTGACAAGGCTTAACGCTAGGCGAGTTGCATTTTTATAAAATGTCGATAACCCTGAATTTAATTTTAAGCCTCACTAAAATTAATGACGGTTTGTTACCTTACAATTATTATTTTTTACAAAAGAGTCAAACAAAGCCGTTTCAAATTACTACGAAGTAAAAATCAATAGTTTAAAAAAAGATAATTAAATTATTGACGCTTAAGACTACGTGAGGCAGAGGTCAAACATTCGCTACTGTTGGGTGGAGCCTGAATACTACGCAAAAATTATTTCTCGGACACTTACGAGGGGGATTCTAAATTCGCATTGCGAAAAACGCTCCTGAACGTTGGACGGTTGGACTGTCGACTAGCCCTTGTAAGCTTGAAGATGATGGATGAGTGCATTTGAATCTAGCAAGGCTCATTCATATCGAATTTCAAATAGCAAGAAAACTTATTTCGATTTTTTGTCAAATGTCTGTTGGAAATCGATAAACGTATTAGACAATTTTTTGTTAACAATTTCACCAATGTCTAAAACGAACTTGAAATTACACGCTGTGATAAATAATCTACAACCAATGAAGTCCAAGGTAAGATACCAAATACCTTACGGGAAATGTATGAATAGGGGATATAAAAATAATATTAAATCCGATTATTACTCCGAAGAACTCTTACAAACGTATAAGCCTCCTTCCTCCTGGGCATTTTATTTAATGCTAAGAACAACACTTGATAAACCACAATATAAATATCGCAGCATCTCCAAAACCAATCACGCTACTTAAACGTACCTAACATGGTTTTAGAAGCAAGAAAAGCTCTCACAATGGAAATAATTAACGAATTATCGTTAAAATTGTTGTGTAGAGATTAGGTGACCAACTTTATTAAACAAAGTAACTAACATTCAATGAAAACTGTATAAAACAGGTAGATATATATTTGTAGATGATTTAATACCTTTAAAGAGGCTTGGCGTTTGCAAATCTTCTACACTACCAGAAGGATACGAAAATGAATCAAATATCAAATAAAAAAGTCG